>JAPKLW010000085.1:614480-652997 GCA_026898455.1 Plectranthus barbatus
TGTTGGTCCCGGTTTATCAGAGTGAATAACGTTACGCAGCGGAAAATATTGAACTTATAAGTCTAACTTGCACTCTGTCCTGCTGGTTGGTCAGCTGACTGGCTGGCTGGCTGGTCAGCTGATAGCTCAACACTTAGAATATTTTAAGCCTAGTTTGCACAGTTATCAGTTTGCAGATATACACCAGCACTTGAGTGCTGGGTTTCAAATACAAAATTTAAATACTGAAAGCAGATAAAGGCAAAGGATTTTTATAGTGGTTCGATCAACTGATCTACGTCCACTCTCCAGTCGACTCACTGGAAATTCACTATAAGAGTAATCCGGTACAAAGTTCCTACGATCTATCTCCAGCTGGTAAATGCCCCGTCTACCAGTCCACTGAATCAACCGCTCCCGGTCCTTGTCCTTCTTCAACTCTTGTCAGATGGATGGAGTGCGAGCACGTCACTTCAACCTCCTCCTCTGACTGGTTGGGTGTTGAGTTCTCCCAAGAACGTAAATCCTCTACGGCAAACTGCCCGTAATAACTCAAGAGCTGGCTGGCTCTGGAGCTGCTATGTTCTTCCTCAGAAAGAGAAAGAACACCAAGTGAGGTCTGAACTTACAAGCAGGAAGCTTGAAGTCTCGTGTTTGAAAGATATCAACACACGGAAAAGCTTTAAAGAAAGCCTCGAAAGATGCTTGCTTGCTAGCAATGAATGTTCGTTCTTTCGGTAGTTGGAGAGTATTGAATGTTCAGGATGCCAGTGTTGAAAGATCAGAAAAACCCCTTAAATGTTGGTAGCTCCGACCTATTTATAGACGCAGGATCCCATTCAAATTTCTAGCCGTTTGGACACATCCGGAATGGGTCTCTGTCCTCGGATGTACTTCAGACGGCGGCAGGTAGGAATTTCAGGAAAACTCCATACCTGTGTCTGCTTTTTCTGACACAGACCTCTTTGTGTCAGAACGACATTATTTCGTCAGTACGAGGAATCGCAACTGGTGTCTTCAACTGATAGACTTTAAGGATATCCTTCCTTAAAGTCTTACTTTGTCAGTATATTCCTCAGACGAATCTTCTTTTTGTCTCTAAGACTCTGGGAGAGAGAATCTTGAATTCTGCTGGTAACATCCGACTGATAGATCGTACTGGTGATCTTGTGCTGGCAGTCTCTGCTGGTGACTTACGCTGGCACAATCTTAGTCTACCAATTTGTCTAATGTTAACCCTTGGAATCTCCCATGACTGGTGGCTTCACCCCTGGTGAATAGTGTCAGCCAGAACACTTATTCTGCTGGTAGGATTTGTCAGCCTCCTGCTGGTGAAATCCTTCCAACTGGTGAACAGTAGCCAGTCATTAGCTCTTGACTCCATGCTGATGAACAGTGTCAGCATGGGTCTGTCAGTCGTCTGCTGGTGAGACTTCTCTCAACTGGTAAGCACATCTCATGCTGGTGAACAGTAGCCAGCATGAGTCTTGATCAGCTACGACTTACAACTCAAAAGACCTAAACAGGACTTTACATTTGAGACTAGAGCTATTCTAGAGACAAACTGACGCTGGTTGGACTTAGGATTTGATCCACCAAAACACTTAAACACCAAATCAAAGATCTAAGTTATCAACTGGGGAAGGGAAACTTAGATAATTTTCCCAACAACATGTCCAGTGTTGAGTTATTTGTTAAGAAAGGGAAGGAAACAAATATAACAAGAAGGGGGCTGGTTTTCAAAAACCTGGCAGTTTAGATAGAACAAATTCTTTTGTCAAGAAGGAGGTTAAGATTGGAATGTTTCCAAGAAAGAACAAGGTGGTCTTTCAGCCTGCAGAATCCACACCACAGAATTATCAACAAGATGGTCGGATATGCCATTACTGTTAGAAGCCAGGGCATTTCATAAGGGAATGTCAAGTTCAGAAGCTAAAAAATCAGCAAGGTCAAGGCCCTAATACTGTCATATCCTCAGAAGTGAGTTCAGATGAAGTACTAAATGTACTTGAATGCTCAAATGATTAAGGTTAGATCCTTGATTCAAGATGTTCTTTCCACATGTGTTATAAGGTGGAATGGTTTACAAAATTGAACATGAAGAATATGGGGACAAACATGCTTGGAAACAACAATGTCTACCAAATTAAAGGAATTGGAAGTATCTGGATTCAAAACCATAGAGATGAGACAAAATTGCTGACTGGAGTGAGATATATTCCTCAAATTCAGAGGAATCTTATCTCCCTTGATACATTGGAAGCAAAGGGCTATAAGTTTTTAGGCGATGGAGGTGAGATGACTGTCTGTAAGGGTGCAGATGATATCTTTAAGAGAAAGAGAATAAACAACATCTATAACATTCATGCAAGAACTGTCTCTGGACAAGTTGAAGCAAATAAGGAAAAAAATTGCAAGTTATGGCATCTTAGAATTGGCCACATAAGCAAGAGGGGTCTTGATGAACTAAGAAGACAAGGTCTGATCAATTTCAACTCAGATGATAACCTCAGCTCATGTGAAGAATGCATCATGTCCAAAAGCAAGAAGTTACCTTACAAACCAAGCCTAAAAAGAAGCAGCAGGCCTCTTGAATACATCCATGCAGACATTTAAGGTCCCTTTAGGACAAAAACTATGGGAGGTGGTAGATATTTCCTATCACTCATTGATGATTACACCAGGAGGGTGTGGATCTTTATTCTGAAGACCAAGGATGAAGCTGCAATTTAAAGATTGGTGTTGTCTAGTTGAGAATGAGAAAGGAGTCAAGGTGAAGTGTTTGAGGATTGACAATGGGATGTAATTCTTATGTGAAGAGGTTGATTCATTTTGTATAATGAAAGGGATTAAAAGGCATATAAGAACTTCATATAACCCACAACACAATGGAGTGGTGGAGAGAATGAATAGGACTCTCTTGGAAAGAGTGAGGTGTTTACTTCTTAGCTTTAGAATGCCTAAGAAGTTCTGGGGAGAAGCTTTAAATATTGTTTGCTTATTAGTAAACAAATGTCCATCTACAGTCTTGTAGTTTAAAACTCCTGATCAACTTTGGTTGGGTAGAGAACCTGATTATTCCTTGCTAAAACCATTCGAGTGTCTAGCATATGTCCATGTTAAGAAAGACAAATTGGATCCCAGAGCTCTCAAGTGTGTAATGCTGGGATATCGTACTGGAATAAAAGGATATAGGCTGTGGAGCCTGGATCAACAATAAGTTATTACTTCAAAAGATGTGGTCTTTAATGAGCATCAAATGCCATATCTGGATAAGGTGAAAGGGAGTGTTGTAGCTTTTGGAGTTGTTGATAGAGGTACTGACTCACATAAGGATACTGCAACCACATTCCTTGATGAAGTAAAGTCTGAGTTAAGTGAAGAACACAGTCAAAAACCACCTCAGCAAGTATTGAAAACCCCAGTTCAACAAGCTCCTCTTGAAACATATATGTTGGCCAGAGATAGAGTCAAAAGTGAGATTAATCCCCTAGAAGGTTTTCAGAAGCCGATGTAATCTTCTTGAGTCTTTACATAGCTAAGAAGTCATAGGATGAAGAGCAAGAAACTGAAGCATATCATCCACATACAACAACAATCAGTTGTAGCTTTGCCTAAAACTGAAGCAGAGTTCATGGCTATGACATAAGCCATTAAAGAGGCAATTTGGTTGAGGGGAATCATTAATGAGTTGGGCATGCTTCCGCAAATTGTCACTATATTGTGTGATAACCAAAGTGCATTTCACCTAGCTAGGAATCATGTATTCCACAACAAGTCGAAACACATTAACCTCATATTCCATTTTATAAGAAATATAGTTGAGAAAGGTTGGATTAAGGTGGAGAAAGTGCATACCACAGAGAATGCAGCAGATGCTTTAACTAAACATATTCCATCTGTTAGGTTTAAGAACTGCCTGGATCTTATGGCAATGTGTTGATTTGTTGATAAGTGTGTTAGTTCTGTAGTGGAATTAAGTGAAAGGAAGTTGAGTGAGCGTTAAGCCACAGTCAGGAGGAGTTTTGTTGTGCATGACTGTGTTTGAAGGCAAGCTACATGCATGGTGACGTTTTGGAGTGTTTACTCAATCTCAGCTCGAAGAGTGAAAGCCAAATTTGTCTAAGTGTGGAAGAGTCATGTTTTAACTAAAAGACGTGTGCTTGTTTGTTGGCTGTTAAAAGTAAAGAGACGCGTGTCATTCGATGATTGGTTTTGGCTGCTGCTGGTTTTTTTATTCGGTTGAACGAGTTTAAAAACCTAACTTATGTTCTTCATTTTGGTGTGTAACATTCATAAAGATCTAGAGAAAAGAGCTTGAGTGAGAGCTTGTATTCTTCTTCTGCTTCAAGCTTAATAAAACTACTCATTCATCTTCCTATTGACGTAGCTGGGAAACAGTGAACCACGTAAATAAGCGTGTGATTTTACGTGTGTACTTCATGTCGCATCTTGCATGAGACTTTTGTGAGTTGTTGAGAGATCGAGTTGCAGCACATTGCACAACAGGATCCTTTATGAACTTCAGGCTTGATCTCAAATTTGTGTTTTCTTTGATTGATTGGATTAATATTTACTTTTATCGATTATATTATTTTGACTCAGGATAAAGATTATAAAATCTCAACTCTGTGAGATGGGGTTCATCTAAAAGAGTGGACCTAAAGTAGTATTTCTGAAATAAATCTATTTGATAAAATGAAAATAAAAATTAGAATTAGGGTTGTAAATGAGCTAAGTCATTTGGCTCTCAACTCAATAAAAATTTATTTCAGTTCGTTTATTGTACACATCAAACCTAACATTTATAATATTCGACTCGTAAGATCGTAAATAAGTTCTTTTCTTAAAATGGTTTAAAACATAAAAATATTAACTTTATAAATTTTGTTGGTCCCAGATCAGAGTCGTCATGGTGAGTAACAAACAAGCAACACACACGAATGCAGCGGAAATCTAAATATTATCTTGCACTTATGTTCTTAAAAATATCTTAGCTCGAGGTGGAAATTAGGGTTTCTTTCAATTAAGTACTCTAGCAACTATCGTTGCTAAGTTTCAAATCACCACAAAAACAGTAAGTAATAAAACAGTAAAGAACACGCAATGTTTATAGTGGTTCGATCCAATAGATCTACATCCACTCCTTAGCCATGTCGCTAAGAATTCACTAAAAAGATATTGAAGTACAAGGATTCGCCGAACACTTGTAGCAGGTAGTGAACCTTCGACCTAGCCACTACAAAGCTATCCTCCGATGCTTCAATATTCTAGTCCGCAGCTCTGGCCAAGTCAAGGAGGCACCTTCGTAAAACTTGTCCTTCGCTGGAATGGAGATTTTATAGTTCTCTCCGAACTTTGTCTGGTTTTGCGGCTTTTTCTCGTGAGAGTCAAGCTCTTTTCAGAGATGTGACGCTGGATGCTTCCTATGATTGGAAGGTATCCCAATGATTGAAGATTCTTGAGCAAAGTCAAAGAATATATTGAATGCAGTGTCGGGTATTCAATGTAGTGACACTTGCTATTGAGAGCTTTTAAGATTCTTCTTAAATGTGGGCTCTCAACTGATTACTCTCTTTTTCCTTTTTTGCTATGTCAAAGGAATCTCTCGATTTTTCAGTTGTGTTCGTTGTGTAGAATGAGCAGTAGTTGTCTCTCTGGTTTGGACTTCGACTTTTATATCTGGAGATTCAAACTTTGAATCTCCAGACCCGTTAGATACAACGGTCCTTCTTGTCCAAATTAGCTTCTGCTTTTTCCGTCCTTTCCGGCGTCATACAGTACCTTCCGACCTACTTCGGGTAAGGCTTTCGTCCTTTTACTGTACCTTTGTCAGAACGGTAGTATTCGAGATTGTTGCTAGATATTTTCTTTGTTTAGCATTCTCGGAGAATGCTGGAACGATTTGCTAAAGCTCTTGATTGCTACGCTTCTTCTAGCAATCCGCTCTTCAATCTGCTGACTCCTTCAGCAGATGTGTATCTCAGCATATAGGTCTTGACTAGCAATCTACTTGTACGCTAGCGAATGCTATCTTCCTTAGCATTCTGCTATCTTTGCATCCGACTAGCAGTCTCTTCCTTAGCATATGATTGATAATGCCTTAGCAACCAATCTTCTTAGCATTTGACCGCTAACATCTCTAGCAGTCGTTCTCGTCTGCTGATTTCTCTAGCAGCTACCATCTGCTGAGAACTCTTCTAGCATCCCGAAGTTTGCTTGATTTGATTTTCTTCGTTCCATTTGCTGAATCCTTCAGCAACCTTCTCAAGCACTTCCTAATCTATTACAACTCGATATTTTTCCTAAAAAAGACATTACATAGGAGTTGCTAGACTATGCTAGAATTCAGCAGTGATCGATCAATCTACTAAGGCTTTGATTCAACAAAACCTCTTACAATTTTGATCTAAGGGAGGAATTTACAAATAATTCCCAACAAAGTTTATATTTGCAATACTTTAATTTTAAGTTTAGATTTGCAATACTTTAATTTTAATAAGTATGATAAGTCTTTAATTATCTTCTATAAATGTAAGAAATGAATGAATTCGAGTGAGTACAATTTTTTTTCTCCATAAGTAGATTTATATTTTAAAGAATTATTGAAGTTTTAACAGAATTTTAAATTTCAAAACTCTACTAAGTTGGTCATAAACATTAAAAGTTAAGACTCAGGTCGATATTAAATAAATTAAATTTAAAAAATATACTAGTCAAATTGACTAATTTGTTTATATTCCTAATTAGAATAAGGATATAATATATTCTATAATCCAAGTACTTCATGCATTTGGGGTAAGATATTGTTGGTCCAGAGATCAGAGTTGATGCACAACGGAAATAGAAATTAGCAGGATAGCACGTCACAAACTGGTTATTGCTCACCAGTTTATGTTTCAGAAAATGTTTTGTTTAACGAGTTGATTTTAAATCCTTGCAGGAAGATAAATAGAGAGGTAAAGTGCAAAAAGATTTATAGAGACTCAGAGCCTAAAATCCTACGTCCTCTCTTCAGACCAAAGTTTGGAAATCACTAAGCTTTTTAGGAGTACAACTCACAATTTGTAGCTAGCTAGTAGATGCCAGTGTCTACAAGTCCACTAGCTCACTCGCCAAGCCTCCGTCTTTCTTCCAGCTTCGTAGGCTTGGAGTGTGGGCATAGCACGCAACCTCCTTCTCTATAAGTTGTGAGCTTTAGGGTTCTTCTCGGAACCTTCGAACTTGCAGCTAGATGCCTGTTAGAGTTCCTGCTTGGATATGAATAGAAATTGTTGTGTTCTTACTTGGAGAGTAAGAACACCAAGAAGTATCTCGAGCTGAGAAACTACGAGTCTCATGTCCAAAGATGACACATGGTGAGCTTAGAAAAAGCCTCGAAACTTAAGAGCTTGAAATTTTAACTTGGTCGATCAGTTGAGTAGGAAGGTTTGCTCTTGAATTGCAATAGTGTCAGTAACCCCTCCTCTGTAAGTATTTTGTCTATTTATAGACTAAGAAGGAACGGTTTCAGATTATAGCCATTTAGACACAAGTTGGATGCTGATTTGGACGTTGATACGGGGCAAGTGTTCGAAATTTATTCGAGATGTGAGTCAAACTCAAATTGGAGAAGAATATGGTCAATCTGACGTCTCTCTTCTCTACAAAGAACAAGGTGCTTAGTCAGAACTTCTGCATCTGCTCTGTCCTTTTCTGACACATGATGTTGACTATGTGTCATGTGTTAGAACGGCTCTTTGTCAGTCTGAGGAATCGAAACTGGTTCAATGCAAGGTTCTCCAGACTTTAAGTAATTTCCATTCTTAATGTTTGATCTTGAAAAACATTCCTTTGTCTTTCATTCTTTGTCTCTGTACGTGAGTATGAATCTTGTTTGTGGAAACTGGTCTTGTAGGCTCGAGAAAGATCAAGTTGGTGTCATTCACCAGTTCTTCTGCAAGCAGTTCCAAATTGTTAGCTAGTTCCGGTTTCTCCTCACATGGTTCAAACTGGCGGATCAGCTCCTGAATCTAGTTTGTCTTGAACAACTCTATTACAACTTAAAGATAATCCTATACATGACTTTACAAATTTCGTCTCTTTAATTCTTTACACATCAAAACAATTAAAATAAGGTAGAAATGCTTTCTAACAATTTCCCCCTTTTTGATATTGTCAAAAACCACCACTAAGGTGGTAAAGAGTCAGTTTCTCGAGTTTACAAATTATGTTCACAAGATCTAATACTCGAGGACTGAACTTCTTTAACTCAGCCTGCCTATGAATCTCCCCCCTTAACATGTGAGAGATTGTCTTCAAACTGAATCTATTTTCATAAATGTATTTCCATGTTATAAGTACAAGATATTTGAAGGAAATACATGAATATTTAGAATCTTCTTCTCCTGGTGCTTTCAGAGTCTTCAGTATGGTCGGGAGATCTTCTCTTCCCAACAAACTTGGATGGAAAGAAATCTTCATCTTTAAGATCTTCTCCACAGGTTATGATGGATATCTCCTTTTCTAGAAGAGCGTTGAATTGGAGCCCAAAGGGTATGGTGCTTGAAGACATTCTTTCATTTCCTTCCAAAAGTCAAGAAAAAAGATACTTTGTCCAATTAATGATGGTATAATCATCTATTGCCATCATCACACGCCAGGAGTCCTCGCAGAAGTCTTTGATGTATTCTGGATGGCATACCAGTGCTTCACTGATTAAATCTTGATACATTCTATAGAGAGGCTTAAGAGTTTCTTTGGAGACAGTTAGATAAAATTCATTATACTGTTTAAAATTCCATCTATCCCAGTGGGCCTCTTTAAATCTTTTACTTCAGCAAAATAATCCTTTAGATTTATTCCAGTTGCTGAGATTCCAAAGAATTCGGCTAGTTTGTCAGGAGAGATAGTGATGACTTTCCCGCTGATAATTGAGGACATAGTGAGTTTGTCTTCAGAAATTTTGACATTTAGACATAACTTAGCGATCAGTTCTGACCTCAATAGAGCTGGAGAGGTAGTAAGGAATTTTTTAATTCGAGTGTGGTGAAGCTTCCTTCTCACTTCGAGATATCCTCCAATGTGGTCTAAGCTGGCAGAGAGGAAGTGATTAACTCCAAAGAGGTTTAGAATTTTTCCTTTGAAGATCTTGACGACTCTTCTGTTACCATCTCTGGATTTATACTTTTGAGTTGTATGGTAGACCTCTTCTTCCAGATGGCGAACTTCTCCGCCGAGTATGGTGGAAGCTTTGTAATATTCATTATGAATATCTGACTGCTCGCTTATAAGCTCATATTTCCACTCATTATCGTACTAATTTCTTATTTCTTTTATGCATTTTTAGTTAGTTTAATGATTGATCATGAGTATGTTTTAGTTGGTATTATGCTTGAAAAGGAGAGAAGTTGGAGAAAAGATGAAGAAATTTGCACGAAAGGTCTCTATATCGACCGAGACACATATATGTCGATAGACACAGAGTGAGGAAACCGAGGGATTTGAAGAAGAGTTCTGCATCGACCAACACGGATTCATGTTGGTCAATGCAAAAGCTGTCCACGCGAGCTCGAAGTCGATGAAAGCAAGGACGACATGGAAAGGTTCACATCGACCGATGCCATTTCATGTCAGTCGATGCAAATTCGTTAAAAATGTGAAACATAATTATGCAAGTTGAAGGCTGAATTTCGAAGAGATATTTCCATATCCAACTTATTCCTAAAGTTCAAGACCTTAAGGTGAAACCTTACTACTATATAAACTCATGTATTAGGTTTATTTTCATCATCCAATTTATTATCCAGTCTTTAGAATTAAAGATTTTCTTATTTCCAAGTTACCAAGAGTTGAAGAACTAGATCAACCCTTTATTTTTCTGCACTTTTGTTTTTAGTAAGTTTTCTTTACTGCAATCTTTAATTTCAGTTTTCATGTCTACTTTTAATATGTCTGGCTGGATTTCTTAGCAGATTCTCGGGTTTTCTCCTTCTGTTTACATGTTTTGATTCAATTCTTCAAACCCTAAAATTTGTTTCAACTCTTTGATTTATTTTTCAAATCTATTTTCATTGAAGGATTGAGAGATGAAAATTGGAACTGGTTTAGTTATTAATTGAAGGACTAAGAGGTGAAAATTAAGAATAGGAAGAAAGACTTTAATACGATTGATTTTTTGTCCGACCAAGAAGAAATCAATTGTAGGATTTAATCTTATTTTTATTGAGATTGATTAATTTGTGTTTTTTGAGACCGAGAGATAGAATTACTTATTAGTAATCTAGGTTTTAATTGCCTGACCAAGGAATTAACACCACTTTAACAAATTTTCCACCATAAGTTATTTTGGGTTTTAATTATTTGCTTCTTGCATGTTATTTAGTCTGGTAGAATTCCCTAGGGGTTTGTGTTTTTACTTATTTTAATTTTATTATAAAGTTGTTTTCAAACTCCAAAACCCCTTTTGAAATTGATTTTCCCAAACAAGAAATTGATAAACTATATTCAATACATGAGATAATTTTGCCATACTTTTAGCTTGAGTTCGACAACCTCCGGGTTATTATAAATTTATTTGGTCGTTGTCCTACAATAGTCTAGAATTTTCTAGCAATCAAATTGGTGTCGTTGCCAGAGATTAGTTAGATTTTATCTTTTCATTAAATTGTTTTGATTTTTTTTATTGGTGATGTATTTTTGTTTCGTGTGTGTGAGTTTTGATTTTGGTCTCCATATCGACCGACGTGGGTTGCGTTGGTCGACATAGAGAAATCCCTCGTATCAATCGACACTATCTTATGTCGGTCGACGCAGACTAATTATTCTTCTATTTTGTTCGTAGGTGCATGAATACGAGAACCAATGGCCAAGAACTCAAAGCACTTGATTTTGAAATCGAAGCAAACTGCAAGATAAATAGAAACAAGTCAAAGAAAGGGAAGGAGCAACATAAAGAAATGACAGATCAACAGGTTGCTCCTCTTCAGAGCATGGCTCCCGAGGAGTAGAGGCAGTTTGTGAATGAAGCACAACAGCTTCGAGGGCAACTCCATGCAGTACAAGTATCACAAGCTAAACAAGCAACACAATTGGCAGTGCTAAATGGAGCAGGAATCGGTCAGAGACACATAGAGGTGGTCAGACCACAGAGATACACACTGGACTAATTTCTACCACAACAAGAAAAACCAGGATTCGGAGTTGGCATAATGCCAACAACTTTGATCTCAAGACATGAATAATTTAGATGGTGCACCAGAATCAGTTTGGGGGGAAGGCTGTAGAAGATCTGCATGCACATCTCAGCAAATTCATTGAGGTGTGCGATACGGTGAAGCAGGATAGAGTCCCATAGGATACCATCTGGATGAGACTGTTCTCTTTCTCTCTTAGGGATGAGCCATGGTCTAGGTTTCCCAGTATTGACAAAAACCAGATTGGATCTTGGGAGGAGTTGCGAGAAGAATTCCTCAACAACTACTTTCCACAAAGTCTCCTCCTCAAAAGAAAAGCTGTCATCACACACTTCAGCCAGAGGTACGATGAGTCACTGTATGAGCCTTGGAAGAGATACAAAGAGCTGATCAGATTGTGCCTAGGGCATGGGATAGACTTGGAGATGCAAGTTTGTCACTTCACGAGGGACTTACTTCTCACATGAAGGGTTTGGTCGATGCATCTGCCAGAGGAATTCTGATGATGAAGACTGGAGCAAAAGGCATGAGTTTACTTGCAAAGATGGCCATGAACAACTATCAGTGGCCCACGGAGAGACAGTTGTCAGTAAAAGCAGTTTAGGAAGTTAGAAGTTGAAAAAGCTATAGCAGCAACCATTCCTGATCACAGTATGACCATTGTTCTAGTGGAAGCTGACTACATCTATCGAGGTAATGGAAGCAGTGCAAATAGATTGATTGGTACAAATGGAGTTGAAGTGAACTACATTGGTGGAGGTTACCAAAGCACCTACCGTGGAGGTAACAAAGGAAACCAAGGATACCAGTACAACCATGGGAGAAATCATCCTGGATTCTCCTATGTGAATCCTTCTGGAGCTGAGAATCCTCTACTAGGATTCAATGTGGGAACTGGCGGAGAAATTGTAGGGAAGAAGAGGTCTGTTTTGGAAGTGATCTTGGACAAATTCATCAAGAGCTCTGACAACCGGTTCAGAAAAGGTGGAGGATGAAGTAAAGGTCATGGAAAAACACATGAAAATAATGACTAAGCACTTGCAGATGTTGGATTCTCAAGTAGGTAAGATTGTCACCACTTTCAGCAATCAACACAAGCCTGAATAGTTTCCAAGTGCAACAGAAGTGAACCATGCCCAGGAGAAATAAGTGAACACCATAGCTCTGTATCCCGAATTTATGTATGTGGAACCCAGGATGCTAGAGACTGATTTTGGGGGTGAGAGAGAGAAAGAACCCGATGAGGACCTCTTTTTATCGATCGACGCAAAATTTGCTTTGGTCGACGCAGAGGGTCGATAGGAACAGAGGCCGAGCAACCCAGTCAGCTACCCGATGAGGATGAAATTGAGGGAATCTTTCATGTCAATTGACATGGAAGCCAAGCAACAACGACTGATGCATCCCTAGATCGAACGACACAGAGGCAGGCTCAGGGCTAAAAAAGAAAGCAAAAGAGGAAGCTGACCCCACACCGCACATGCCATTCCCTCAGCGATTTGCTAAAAAGAATGAAAACTCAAAATTAACCCTTTTTGTTGAAATTTTGAAGAAGGTAAATATCAATATCCCATTGGTGGAAGCAATCCAAAAAATTCCCGGGTACATGAAGTTCTTGAAGAGGCTGATGAGTGAGAAGAAGCACTTTGTGGAGAATTAAACTGTCAAAATTTATGAAAAGTGCAACCTTCTTATACAAAAGCAGATTCCAATCAAGTGATCAGAGTCGGGGTGCTTCTTCATACTTATTGAGATCGGAGGCAGGGAATTCCAGCATGTACTTTGTGATACAGGTGCAAGGATTAATCTGATGTCATTATCCATCTATAAATAGCTGGAAATTGGAGAGATGAGGTCAACAACCATTTCCCTTCAGATGACAGATTGAACCATATCCCAACCTAAGGGAATCATAGAGGATGTCCTGATCAGTGTTGGCCACTTGATCTTCCTTTCTGATTTTGAAGTCCATGAAATGAAAGAAGACGAGAACATGCCAATGGTTTTCAGGAGAGAGTTCCTTGACACTTTTGGAGCACTGATTGACCACAAGAAAAGAGAAATTACCCTTTGGGGTAATGATGAGTCCATTACATTTCTCATTAACAAGAAGAAGAGGCTCGCCGAGTGCAACTAGATTGTAGTCACTGAAGAAGATGAAGAGGTGGAGCCAGAAGAGGAAGAAGAAATCAAATGGGAATGATGAAACAAGGTAGTGAAATCGACAATTAAGCTGTCTCATTCTGAGTACACCACTGTGATCAAAGACCGGTGTGTTTATACACTAGATGCAGGGGGATCAACGAGTCTGGACTCAACCACCTTGATTAGCTGAAGCAATGTCGAGCCACGACTATAACTAAGGTACTGGATGGGATGTAACCCATTATTTAATATTTCTTTGTTCATTTTTCTTTATTTTTTGTTTTTTGGCTTTAACCTTTCCTGCTATTTTTTTTAAAAAAAATCTGAAGCTTTGAATAGATTGACGTAGCCTCATGTCAATCGATGCAGAGGAAGCCGACGTGGCACACTTTGACCTACCGAGCGATCGACTTAGAAGGCTCCACATCGACTGACGTAGATTCGTGCCGATCGACGCAGTGTGCCAACTACTAAAAGTTCACGCTGCAAAATTTGAGATCTATGGAGGATAAAAATTGGTGTTTGAGGCCAACAATCGTGGTACAGTTTCAATCGTCGTCTGATTCCAAACTTATTCTTGAATAAGTTTTGGGGGATGAAGGCAACAAGCTGAAACTATTTTCTATCTTTTTATTTATTGCTTTCTGCTAGTTTTAATTTCTGCCTATGTAGATTTTGAGAATTTGAAAATTTGTGTGATTGTGTGGGAAATTGTGAGTTGTGATAGAACCCTAGCTTGAATGTGAGATTGGAATTGACTCATAGTTGTGGGAGTTGATTGCAATTGTAATTGTAATTGAGAATGCCCATGAATGTAGAATAACGCATGATAACTGATTTGATACATGCATTGACATGATGATTGGTTTGAATACTGTGGAAGAGTTTTATGTCCCATGTGTGAGAATTTGATTTTTTCTTTAGTTTTTGAGAGTGTCTGCATGATTAAGTATCTCTAGAGCTTGCTATATTTTTGTTTTAAGACTGCTAGTGTGCACAAGTCTAGTAAGTTATTCTAGGCCATCTTTGTTAGCCCATGTCCCATAAACTATCCTATTGAGCATTTGTCCCTCGTCAACCCTTTTGAGCCTAAGCGTTTTTCTTTCTTTGTATACAAAATCGAGAAATAGTGATAGGATCACTCTTGTCTATAAGATGTGGGTTTGGATAATTGTTTGAGAAGGATAAGACATAAATTGTTGAGTGAATACAAGAAGGTTGGGCTCAAGAAAATTTTTATGTAGTTATATCGTTATAAGCTCATTCAGTAAAGAAAAATGGAAATCATTAGAGCATAAAAAAATTATGAAAAAGAAAAGAAAAGAAAAGAAAGGAAAAGAAAAGAGGGGAGCCTTATTTTGTATTGAAAATATAAGGTGAAGTTTGGTTTAATTAGATGGTGGTTTGGATGTGTTGAGCGTAACTAACTCGGCTAATTTAAGTCACTTGGCCATATGTTTTCCTACCTTTCACAAAAAGCCTATATTACAACTTTGACTAAAGTCCTTTCTGATTCTAGGTCTTGTGTGTACATATTCGCAGTGGAGAAATGCGAATATTTCAAGTGTAAGGTAGAACTTAACTTGCATGACGTGTGTGATTTCATAATTTAACCTAAGCACTTGTGTGAATGTGCGAAACACTATTCCAGTGAGTCATCCACAATTAACTGAGTTTTTTATCCTTTCAAAGTGTTGGTGTGATGTGGATTTTAGATTTTGATTGCGATGATTCTTGTAAGGCATTGCACTTTTCAATTACTTGAGCCTTCGATTTTTTCTTTTTGTTGATTGAGGACAATCAAGTGTTTAAATTTGGGGGGATCTAAATAAAAAAATGCAAGGAAATGGATTCGGTCCGCGGTGACTCAAAGCAGTTTAGTCTGTGAAGACCAACCCGCTGTAATACCACTTATTGGTCCCGATATTAGAGTTGATGCACATTAGAAATAGGTTTTAGTAGGATATCACATCACAAACTAGTTATCGCTCACTAATTTGTGTTTCCAAAAACCCTTATTTTAGCGAGTTGAGGTTAAATCAAGTTTCAAGTATATTACAACACAGAGAATGTGTTAAGTTTTAAATCCTTGTAGGATGATAAATAAAGCAGTAAAGTGCAAAAGGATTTATAGTGGTTCGGAGCCTAAAGTCCTACGTCCTATCTTCAGACCAAAGTTTGGAAATCACTAAGGTTTCCAGGAGTACAAAGAGCTCACGATCTATGGCTAGCTGGTAGATATTAGTGTCTACAGTGCACTAGCTCACTCGTCCAACCATTCGTCCTCCTTCTGGCTTCGTAGACTTGGAGTATAGGCACATCACGCAGCCTCCTCCTCTGAAAGATGGGAGCTTTGGGGTTCTTCCCAGAACCTTCGAACTTATGACTAGACGCTCGTGAGAGTTGCTGGTTGGAGATGAGTAGAAACTATTGTGTTCTTACATGGAGAGTAAGAACACTAAGAAGTAACTAAAGTTGAGAGGCTACGAGTCTCGTGTCCAAAGATGGCACATGGTGAGCTTAGAAAAAGCCTTGAAACTTGAGAGCTTAAAATTCCAACTTTGGTCAATCAGTTGAGTAGGAAGGTTTGCTCTTGAACCGCAATAGTTTTGGTAACTCCTCCTTTGTAAGTACTTCATCTATTTATAGACGAAGTAGGAGCGATTTCATATTGTTCCCATTTAGAGACAATTTAGATGTTGTCCAATCCAGCGCCTCTCTTTTCTGCGAAGAATAGGGTGCTTTTTCTGAACTTCAGCACCTGCTCTGTACTTTTCTAACACAGGATGTTGACTTTGTGACATGTGTCAGAACGACTCTTCGTCAGTCTGAGGAATTGAAACTGGTTGAGCACCAAGTTCTCCAGACTTTAAACAATCTCCATTCTTAAAGCCTGATCTTGAAAAACTTTCCTCTAATTTGCTTCTTTATCTTTGTACGTGGTATGATGTTTTTGGAAACTGGTCTTGTAGGCTTGATAAAGATCAAACATGTGTCTTCGCGAGTTCTTCTGAATGTCGGTTTCAAACTGGTAGGCAGTCCCAAACTGGTAGACAGTTCCAGTTTCTCCTCACATGGTTCAAACTGGTAGATCAGATCCTGGATCCAGATTGTCTTGAACAGCTCTGTTACATCTCAATGATAATCATATAAAAGACTTTACTAGTTTCGTACAAACTATAACTATTTTAGGAATTTTCTAAACTAGTAATTTCTATACAATTTTTGACACATCAAAATAATTAAAATAAGGTAGAAATGATTCCTAATATGTGTACAATAAAATTCATGAAATATTGATTACATGAAAAAAGATGTGCATTATTTTAACAAGAAAACTCATGATGTAAACCGAACTCATATAATAAGTCAAAGTCTCGTCCAAAAAAAGTGAGGTGTGGTATCTCTATCTATTTAACTTTGAATTAAATTAAAGTACATTAATAATTTAGCAATTAAAGGATAGTTTAGTTTAATTAAAAAAATTAACATTTAGAATTTGAAATTTTCCAAAATTTTTAACTTAAGATCCGAATACTTATAAAATTTTCAATTTATGACATTAATATTATATTTTAAATTGAGAATTATGCCATCTTGGATCATGAATTGTAAACATGTTTTGTTTTTTAAATCCCAAATTCACGGCTAAATTGTTTTTTAATATTTACTTATCAAATCTCCTTGAATTGATAAGTCGGTGCTCACAATTCAAAAGTCAAAATCATAAATTTTGTCATCATTATTTTAGTTAAATACTTTGTATTGGTCCCAAAATTAGAATATAAGAATATGAAGTACCTGCAAAAACTAAGGTGAATGAAACCGGTGTATATATCAACTTATCAAAAAATTTAGTCTGTTATTTTAAGAAAACTTATAACTTAGTCGAGCGACTTAAGAATTCATTTGAATTATACACCAACAACTGATGATAGTTGTTGGGTTTTAAATTTAGATAAGTGGTGACAAAAACTGAACACCAAAAAGTAAAAGAGGCAAATGATTAAAGTGGTTCAGATGCCAAATGACCCTACACCCATGTTGGTAATTCGGGTACTTTGTGGTAAATTCCCGATGTGAAATATTTAATTTCTTCGTAATTAAATATGACCAACATAATCTACGCAAAGAGTAGATGATCGTGGTATATTTATTTTCTCAAAACTGAATTCCGGTGAGTGAGAAATGAGTCCACGAAGTGACACGGCGTCGACGTGGTGTACACGTTGCATGTGACGTGGCTAATGAGTCAGCCACGTGTTGCAATTGAGTGTGGACAGTTACACCATATTTTGCACATGGGGAATTACACACATGAGTGTTGAACGCATTTTCTACATGTTG
Source organism: Plectranthus barbatus (assembly GCA_026898455.1). Taxonomy (NCBI): domain Eukaryota; kingdom Viridiplantae; phylum Streptophyta; class Magnoliopsida; order Lamiales; family Lamiaceae; genus Plectranthus; species Plectranthus barbatus. Next base: position 632,126 of record JAPKLW010000085.1, read on the forward strand.
AAATTGCATTGAAAAGTTGTAACGGCTCCATTGATGGCGTCGGTTACTCCGTGTCTCATGCCTTGTAACGGTTCAACATTGATGCTGAGACAGGCTCCCCCCTGGGTGGACGTGTCTATAAATAGGCATGTATTGTGTTGTCTCTTGTACCCCGAACATCCGACATCAGACAACTCACTTAGCCAGAGATACTGCAACTTTTCCCTCATATTGCTGTATCTTTTTTATTGTTCTTCTGCAACCCAGTTTCGCCTCTGTTCAGTTCGCTGGAGCCTTTGCAATTTGTGGTGCTGCCTCGTAAAGGACGAAGCCGTTTTACCTTTGGGGACAAACCGCCGTTAGACGAGCACTACGTCGGCGAATTTGTCTTGCGGGAAGAGGGCTTCCTCGACTCGGCTGGGATTATCCAATTTTATTTTCTTTTATTTATTTAACTTCTTTTTATTTCAATTGTTATCGTACTAGCAGTACCTGCAGATATAGTTGTAAAAACTTGTTGAACTAGACATAATTACTTGCAGTGTTTGCAGTTATTCTTCACAGATCTTGTAACCAACAATCGCAAGATAAATTACTCTACTTCTCAAGATCCTAGATGGCTGATCACACTCTCAATGGTTCCGGTGGAAACAACTCCAACAATGGTCCTAAGCTCCCTCCGAATGCCCAAGCCGAAAAGCCCTTCAAGTTTGGAGCAGTGGACTTCAAGACTTGGCAACAAAAAATACTTTTCTACCTCACAACTCTTCGATTGGCCGCATTCTTGAAGGAAGACAAGCCGGAGCTTGCCGATGATGAGGCCGATCAAAACAAGAGAATACTTTTTGATAATTGGTGTCAAGGGGACTTTCTTTGTCAAAACTTTGTATTAAATTGTCTAGTAGATCCCCTATACGCCGTGTATTGTAATGTAAACACCACAAAAAGTTATGGGAACAACTAGAAAAGAAATATAAGACGGAGGATGCGGGTACTAAGAAGTACGCCGTGGCCAAGTACCTGTCATACCTTATGGTTGACGGTCGTTCGGTGGTGGAACAAGTGCAAGAGTTTCAACTCATTTCGCACAATGTTCATGCCGAGGGGATGTTACTCCCCAATGCCTTCAACGTGGCTGCAGTTATTGAGAAGTTGCCTCCTTCGTGGAAGGACTTCAAGAGCTACCTTAAGCATAAGCAAAAGGCCAGGTCTCTTAAAGATTTGATTGTCAAACTTCTTATTGAAGAGGACAATCGAAAGGTGGATCCTAAGCCGAGAGCTATGGATGCCAAGGCTAATTTGATGGAATGTGGTGGTCCATCAAAGAAAAGGCAAAGGCCTAACCCGTCGAACAAGGGGATTGTGATTCAAGAACCTGTTTGCTACAATTGTGGCAAAAGTGGACATATGTCAAATCAATGCAAAAAGCCTAAGAATAAAAATAAAGGTAAAGCAAAGATGAATGCCAATAATATTGAACCCGATAATGATCGGGATGATGACTTGTGTGCTGTGGTTTTCGAGGTTCACCATGTTGACAATCCACGTGAATGGTTTGTTGACACGGGCGCAACATGTCATGTGGCTTCCGATAGGAGTGTGTTTGTCTCCTATAAGCCTGTTGAAGGAAGAAAGCTCCATATGGGAAATCAAGCTTCTTCAGATGTGGTTGGAGTGGGCAATGTTGTGCTCAAACTCACTAGTGGCAAGGATTTGACCTTGAAGGATGTGCTGCATGTCCCATACATCCAAAAGAACCTCGTTTCGGGCTCTTTACTTGTAAATCATGGATTTAAACTTTTATTTGAGTCTGAAAAGTTTATCTTGTCAAAGTTTGGAAAGTTCCTTAGCAGAGGTTATCTAGCCAATGGTCTTTTCAAGTTGAATGTAATGGCACGACGCCTAGCCGGAAAGAATATCAATAAAGTTGAATCTACTTCTTCTTATTTGATTGAGTGCTCTTCTTTGTGGCATGTAAGATTGGGACATGTAAATCTTAATGCAATAAAAAGATTAGTAAATATGAATTTACGAAAAGTAACTAAATTCAAACAAACTAAATGTGATGTTTGTGTTGAGGCAAAAATGACAAGAACGCCGCTTAATTCAGTCGAAAGGAGCTCTAAACCTCTAGAGTTGATATTCACGGATTTGTGTGATTTCAAAATAGTGCAAACTAGACGTGGGAAAAAGTATTTTATTACTTTTATTGATGATTGCACCAGATATTGTTTTTCTACTTATTGAGAAGTAAAGATGAAGCAATTGATGCCTTTAAAAATTATAAAGAAGAGGTTGAAAATCAATTGAGTACTTGGATCAGGATGATTCGAAGTGATAGAGGTGGGGAGTATGTTGCACCGTTTGAAGAATTATGTGCCGCATCGGGCATTATTCATCAAACAACGACACCTTACTCACCTCAGTCTAATGGTGTTGCCGAAAGGAAAAATTGGACACTAAAGGAAATGATGAATGCCCTGTTGATAAGTTCGGGGCTACCCCAAAATATGTGGGGTGAAGCTGTCTTGATAACTAACTATATCTTGAATAAGATACCTCTTATAGGGAAAGAGGAGACACCTTATGAGTTGTGGATAGGTCGAAAACCTTCCTACAAGTATCTAAAGGTTTGGGGTTGTTTAGCAAAGGTCGAAGTGCCTTTACCCAAACAAGTTGCAATTGGACCTAAAACAATTGATTGCATCTTTATAGAGTATGCTTTGAATAGTGCTGCCTATCGATTTTTAGTGCACAAATCGGATAATCTGAATGTGACCAAAGGAACCACTATAGAGTCAAGGAATGCTATATTCTTTGAGCACATCTATCCTTTTAAAGTTAAGGAAGATGTACCGACTATGTCTAGAAAAAGGATATTTGAAGAGGCAACTAGTTCTACTCCTATAGAGGAAGAACTGAGACGTAGTCAGAGGGCTAGAGTGGCTAAAAGTTTTGGTTCGGATTTCATCACCTATATGTTGGATGATGAGCCTCGAACCATTAAAGATGCCTTAGCTAGACCCGATGCCTCACTATGGCAAGAAGCCATTAATAGTGAGATTGAGTCGATTATGCAAAATCATACTTGGATTTTGGCCGATCTTCCAAAAGGTTGTAAACCCTTAGGATGCAAGTGGATCCTTAAAAGAAATTATAAAGTCGATGGTTTGGTTGATAAGTATAAAGCTCGCCTTGTGGCGAAAGGCTTTAAACAAAGGGAGGGAGATGATTTCTTCGATACCTATTCACCTGTGACTAGGATCACGTCCATTAGGGTGCTTATAGCGATTGCTGCTTTGCACAATCTCGAAATACACCAAATGGATGTGAAGACAGCCTTCTGAAATGGAGAGCTAGAAGAAGAAATCTATATGGATCAACCCGAAGGATTTGTGGTACCCGGACAAGAGAGAAAGGTATGTAAATTGGTTAGATCCTTATACGGTCTTAAACAAGCGCCCAAGCAGTGGCATGTTTGGTTTGACAATGCGATGTTGTCAAATGGATTCAAGTATAACGAATGTGACAAATGTGTGTACTACAAAGGCACGTTTGACAATTTTGTGATTGTCTGCCTTTATGTAGACGACATGTTGATCATGGGTAGGAATCAACAAGTGATTGTTGATACCAAACGAATGTTGGAGAAGAACTTCGACATGAAAGATATGGGTGTGACTGATGTGATTCCTGGAATCAAAATCATAAGGCAACTTAATGGAATTGTCCTATCACAATCTCATTACATTGAGAAAGTGTTAAGGAAATTCAATGCCTATTATAGTTCACCAGCCAAAACACCTTTAGAACTCAATGTTCACTTTGTTAAAAACAAAGGTGACCCTGTTGGTCAAGAGGAATATGCAAGGACATTGGTAGTCTAATGTATTTGACTAACTGTACTAGATCGGATCTTGCATATGCGGTGAACAAATTGAGCCGATACACGAGCAACCCCAGTAATGATCACTGGAAGGCTGTTGTGAGAGTTTAGAGATAATTGAAGTATACTCTAAACTTGGGTTTGCATTATACAAGTTTTCCACATGTACTTGACGGGTACAGTGATGCAAATTGGATCTCTGATTCAAATGACTCCCACTCCACAAGTGTATACATGTTTACGATCGGTGGGGGGGCAGTGTTGTGGAAGTCCACGAAGCAAACTTGTATAGCTCGTTCCACGATGGAATTAGAGTTTATTGCTCTAGATAGAACAAGTGAAGAAGCGGAGTGACTTCGAAACTTCCTAGAGGATGTTCCTGTGCCATCAGTTATGATTCACTGTGATAGCCAAACGGCTATTGGTCGAGCACAAAATAATATGTACAACGGTAAGTCGAGACATATACGTTGTCGATATAATACCGTTAGACAATTGATCTCGAATGGTGTGATATCCATTGATTATGTAAAATCAATTGATAACCTCGCGGATCCGCTAACCAAAGGGTTAAACCGAGATCAAATGTGTAAATTGCTAGAGGGAATGGGATTGAAATCCACATTATGAATGAGTGTAGTGGATACCCAACCTAGATGATTGGTGATCCCAAGAACTAGGTTCAATGGGACAAATAAACTACACAAGTTCGAGTGATAACACCAACAAGATAATGTCTTCTCTAGTGGCGATGCCTTGGAAAAAGACTTATGTACCCTTCCCTAAAGAAAGCAAGTAAGGTGTTATGAGCCTGCATGTGGTATAGGTTCAGTCCTAAGTGACTTTTAATGACTCCTAAGAACCTCGTGATGGTTGATCTAGGCAGGAATGCTCAGAATAGGAGGTCACCTATATAAGTGGAAGTGGGGGCCGCTTCAAATGAACACTTATGAAACCAAAGGGGGTTTCCATGGCCTGTAACGGAACCAAGTGTGAGAACGAATAGATGTTAAAATATTAATGTTTCAATGTTGTTGTCTCGGTATACACGATAGAGGATTAGTTCAAGGTATCCCTACCACTAACCAGCCAGTGTGCCCGATGACATTGAAGATGAACAGTTCAAAGCCATAAGCTACCTATTCAGGTGCATTAACAGTTCTCGAAACTGAGTTGGCTATGCATCATGCATTTTGGCATTTCCACTCATGGGGGGATTGTTGGTAATTCGGGTACTTTGTGGTAAATTCCCGATGTGAAATATTTAATTTTACCGTAATTAAATATTACCAACATAATCTACGCAAAGAGTAGATGATTGTGGTATATTTGTTTTCTCAAAACCGAATTTCGGTGAGTGAGAAATGAGTCCACAAAGTGACACGGAGTCGACGTGGTGTACACGTTGCATATGACGTGGCTGATGAGTCAGCCACATGTTGCAATTGAGTGTGGAAAGTTACACCACATTTTGCACATGGGGAATTGCACACATGAGTGTTGAACGCATTTTCCAGATGTTGAAATTGCATTCAAAAGTTGTAACGGCTCCATTGATGTCGTCGGTTACTCCGTGTCTCATGCCTTGTAACGGTTCAGCATTGATGCTGAGACAGGCTCCCCCAAGGTGGACATGTCTATAAATAGGCATGCATTGTGTTGTCTCCTGTCCCCCGAACATCCGACATCAGACAGCTCACTTAGCTAGAGATACTGCAACTTTTCCCTCATATTGCTGCATCTTTTTTGTTGTTCCTCTGCAACTCAGTTTCACCTTTGTTCCGTTCACCAGAGCCTTTGCGATTTGCGGTGCTGCCTCGTAAAGGACGAAACCATTTTACCTTTGGGGACAAACCGCCGTTAGACGAGCACTATGTCGGCGAATTTGTCTTGCGGGAAGAGGGCTTCCTCGACTCGGCTGGGATTATCCAATTTTATTTTCTTTTATTTATTTAATTTCTTTTTATTTCAATTATTATCGTACTAGCAGTACCTGCAGATATAGTTGTAAAAACTTGTTGAACTAGACATAATTACTTGCAGTGTTTGCAGTTATTCTTCACAGATCTTGTAACCAACAACCCACTCTTCACTTAGATAAACAAAATACACTAACTCAGTAACATACTGTATTTTAACACAAGTTATAACATGAGTTCTTCTCCAATGAGAGTCTTCAACTAATTTTGGTTGCACATCACTACAGTTGGTTGATCTTTACTACACTCCACGTGCTTCCTTCTGCAACTTCAATTGCTCACGGTACTTGAATACGGATCATAGGGTCGATTCTTCTATTAGCTGAGGTTTGTAACACCTCTCTGCTGTAGCGGATAAATACGAGCTCCTTCCAAGAATAGCTAGTTCAGATATCTGATCCTACAGATCTTTAATATCTCGGAGCCCATTCTGTGGATCAGCTAGACGACCCCATTGATCTCATCGGACAAACATACAAAAATCTCGTGCTAAAGATGGAAAACATAAAAATTATGATTATAAATGGAAATTTTTATTTGAGGCACTAGTAGACCACGCTAATAGATTTTCCTCCTTCATCTTTAATTTTTTTCAGTAGTATATCTTTGTATTTCTCTTTAGTTATCTATGGGTATTTATAGACCCAATTAAGTGATATAAATTATTAGTTGAGAATTCCATCAACTGAGCTTTTACTTAGTTTGTCCCACCTTCCTTGCTCAATGACAATTTCTTATAAACTGCCAGTTGATCCTTCTCTCAGCTAGTCAGCTAAGGTATCCTTAAAATTGAATGAATCAGTTATGGTCGACACACTCCACATAGCTGAGTAAACTGAATATGCTGACTTACATGTAGTTCTTTTCTTCTCATAACTGTTCACTGACCAGCTACTGTCTTCAGCTTAACTTGATCCTTTCAGCAATAGGTTCTTTATATCTTAAAAGTTTTCGGCTAGCCAGATCAAAACTGTATATTGCATAGACCCTAATTTATATACTCTAAACTTGGTTCTTTACTGAGTTAACTCTTTACAAAGAACTATTTGACTGGTGGATCTTGAAAATTATTAAAACTTATATAATTCCAAAAATTTTCCCTTTCTTGATGATGTAGAAACCCATCTATAAAGAAGAGACGAGGGATTACAATTATCAGTCGTCAACTAACAAACTGCAATTCCCCCTTAACATGTTCTCCCCCTTAGACTTGATACCACTTCATACAGATGAAGTTATTTAGATCAGTGATACCATGTATTATACAATAACTACTTCATGGGAGGGATAATAGAGGACTGATCGTAATAAGTGTACATACTCAGTTCAGTATAAAACATGTAAAATATTTGAGACAAAAAGAGATTGTCATTCAAAGAGAAAATTCAGTTCTTTAATGAATTTATACAATTACAATTTATGAAGATAACTGACTATGCTACTTTATTACAAAAGAACTATATGCATATTTTTTGTCTTCAACTCTTCAATTGCAATCATTTTTCTCAGTATCTTCTTGTCCTTCTCAATTAAAATCTATTCAAGTTGGACTTCTAAACTATTCCTACAACTGGTCATCTACTTTGTAGCAAATTGCTTCTTAATCTGCCTCTTTTATTTCCTAAGTCGGATTATCCGACCTAAAACTAATTAGTTGGGTGCATAGTGGTATTTAACATGATGTTTTTGCACATATTTATAGTTTACCTTATATTGTCAATTGTACTACTCAGTTGGCCTCCACTCCATCTAGACTTTCGTAGATGCGACTTGTTTCAGTGTATGGGTCATCTCTTTTCATATCTTCTTTGAACAAGAGAAGATTTTAGTGATAACCTGAAGGCAGTTGGTGAGACTAACAACTGTGACCTAAATATGTAGCCCCACTATTGTTCTCAGTCATGGTTGATTGATATCTCAAAAATTGGATTTCCCATATTAGCCTCAATGAGATGGTCTTTCGACCGATGATTTACTTTGACATTTTGTGAAGGATGGAGGACTACTGCGCTCAGTAGGCCTAATATAGGTTTCGTAATGCCAGTTGGATGTGCATGATCCCTTTGATAAATGAGATTCTAGTAATCGTGATTTGTGGTAACATTATTTAGACAATGAAAAATGTTTATAAAGTTCATCCAGACTTGTGGAGATGTTTGAGAAACTGAAATTCTTTCCAAATGGCTGAGAGATATGAGAGGATTTTTGGTGGTGAGATAAGTCATTTTGGAATGGTGGGTCTTGAACGGAGAAGGTGTCTATATCTATTTATAGCATAAATGCATTGAAGTTCCCAAACAGATTGATGGTTGAGATTCTTTTGCCTCTTTATCAATGGTAGAGATTTAATCAATTTGTAACCTAAATTTTAGGAGTCGGATGATGTTGAATTGTCATGTACACGACATGATTTCTAAAGTTGCATGTGTGACGAATTGCTCCATTGATTACAGATATCAATACATTTAAATTTTGAAACTCTCATTTTGAATATGCGAACCATCTTAGATCTTTCTTATAGAGTAACCGATCAAAAGTGTGTGATTTAATCATTGCTAGGAGTTATGAATCATTTGATCTCAACATTATGAAATATGTTGACTAAGTATAAAAAGCTTAGTCTCATAATTGAGAGCTGGGATTCGGGTATATTCTGTTTTCTCTTTGGAAGATCAAGGAATTGACTACTGATCAGTTGTTAGGCATCCCACTCTGAGATATCTTCCCAACTACTTAACAATTCTTTCCGTTATTTCTTAGTCCAGAAAACCAACAATTTAGAACTAGAAGTCTTTTGTCTCCTTTTTTTTATCATTCAAAAGGTTTGATTATTTTTATGTTCTTTCACCATAAAGCTAGTGTTCTAAAGTTATGCAGCCTCCTCAATTCTTTTGATGAAGATTGGTGAGATTCTTAGTTCTAGATGGAACTAGTGCTAGCATCTCGATGAGCTCTTTAATTGTGTTCCTTCCATCTACTGCGGGATTTCCCTTATCTTGGAGGTATCCATTTCTTTCTTTTGAGCTCTCATATTGACCTTCTCACTCATATTTACTGTTATATCGTAGCTGAGGAACCTATTGTTAAGGTGTAGTGAACCCTCTTGGTTGACATCTTCAATTGAGGAACCTTCCGGAAAAAATGAGGTTAACCACTTGGTGCACACCTAACTACGGGTGCTTCCAAATTAGTTCTCATAAGAAACCTATTCAGAATCCACACTTTAGTTGATTTAATCTTTTTAGGATCTTTCATTGTTGTTTTACATTTATTTTAACATAATGCATCTTATTATGATGCTTCATTTAAAAAGGTGCACATGTGTGATAGTTAAGTCTTGGAGTTGACTACTTGACAAAATCTCGGGAAACTGATCCCAAGTGTGCGAATAGTTGAACTAAATTTTGTTGGTATAAGACCTCAACCATAGAGTTGAGCATTCGTATTTTGATAGTGGATCTCAATTCATAGCTTAAGAATTTGATGTTGTTCGGGAACATGTCTCCAGTTAGATTGCTCGTAACTAGGATATCTTTAGCTATTCTGCTGATAGCTGGGTGAGTAATTGATTGCTTAACTAACAAAGATATGAGTTGTGGCAGAGAATTGATTGACTACCTAGCTCTTCTCAATCGTTCCTTAATCTGTTTCACAACTTTTTGAGGAGCTATTTTCTTGACTCTTATATGTGAAATTTAGTTTTGTCACTCAAAACATCTCTTGAGTTTTTGAGATTAAAAATATAATGATTTTGCTCAAGGTTTCTTTCTTCAAATCATTGTAGCCTTAAGACTTTTAAAATTTATAATTAGAGTTTAGTTCTCTATTTAAGTTTTTCAAAATCTCTTGGGCAAGACTAAGCTTTATTAAATTCCTCAGTTAGCTTTCCAACATGTTCTTTCAGAGATCTATTTTCTATGAATATTGAGTTCTGTAAGCTACAGATATATGCAAAATCTTTTGAAAGAACTTGTATAGATAAATCCTTTGAGTCACTGTGACACAACTCAAGATCATTAGATGCAAACTCTATAATATGGATAGGTGAGTCATTTACCTTAATTCTTGATGAAGTAGTCACATGTTGCTATGATATTTTTACTTTAGTGTTTGCAATAAAGGCATTCTTGACTTCTCCATTAGCATTGACTATCTCATTTCTAAGCAGCTTCTTGTGTTCTTGCTTCCTCACTTTTGCTGATCTCTTTAGCTTGTTGATTACCATCTTACTCTTTTCCTTTCAAAAAATATATGATCCCATGAAAGTAAGGAAGTATCTAGTCCAAGGTGACTAAAAAAATAGTTAGTCAAAAAGACTAACCGCTTTGATAACACTTGTTGGCCCCAAAGTTAGAAAATATGACGTGTGCGTGGATGCTAAGGTGAGTGGGATCAGTTTATGTGCTAATTAAATAAGAATTTAGTTAGCTGCCTTAAGAAAACCTTTAACTTAATCAAGCAATTTTAAGGATTCATTTTGCAGTTATGCACCAACAACTGAGGGTAGTTGTTGGGTTTTAAATTTTGATAAATGGCGAGAAAAATTAAAGAACAAAAAGTAAAAAAGGCAAAAGATTCTAGTAGTTAGGATGCCAACTGATCATACATCCACTCTTCGTTCAAATGAACGTAATACACTAACTCAGCTACACACGCTACTTTAATATAAATTGTAACTAGAGTTCATTTCCAACGAGAGTTTTTAACTAACTTTGGTCACTGATCATGGTAATTGGGTGAGCTTTACCATACTCCCTGTGCTAGGCTCCTCCTTATACAACTTCAGTTGCTCACGATACATGAATACAAGTCGCAGTGTTGGTTCTTCTATCAGGGATGGAGATTTGAACTCCTATAAAAAATATCTAATTTAGATATTTTATCCTATGAATCTTTAATCTTCAAAAGCCTATAAAGTGAAATTTATAGATCCCAATTTGACAGATAGACGGAAGTCTCACGCTAAGGATGCACAAAAAACTTAAGAGCTTTGAGTACAATGGTGATTTTTATTAGAGGCACTAGTAGGCCATGCAAATAGATTTTCCTCCTTCCTATTTAATTTTCTCTTGTCTATATCTTTGTTTTCCTCTTTACTTCACTATGGGTACTTATATATAGACAAAATTCAAAAATATAATTATTATTTGAATTCAATCTATACACTTATTCTTGCAGTTATTCATTGGTGTATGATGTTTGTACGTTTCTATAATTTCTGTACTTAGATGAGACATAATGATTGACATAAAACATCATTTGAGGATTTTGTCATCTGAGAATTTACTTAGTTTTTCCCACCTTCTATTCTCAGCTATGAGTTTCTTCTAAGGTGTCCAATGGTCCTTCTTTTAGCTAGCCAGCGGATGTATCTTTATAACTGAATGAGTTAGTTATGAGCAACACATTTCTCACAACTGAGTCAGTTCAATTTGTTGACATAGGTGTGGTTCTTTTCTCCTCCTAACGACTGACCAATTATGGTCTTCAGTTTTAAGTTGATCATTTACTTGGTTATTCATATCTTTTTTTTTTGAATAAGAATACATTTATTAAATTCACACACTCAGATGTCCCCGGGGAAGCTCGAACTTATGATCTTTTGGTGAAAGCAAGGTACTTTAACCACTACACATCGAACAAAGGGCCTGGTTCTTCATATCTTCAAGTCTTTTGCTGAACGAGCCTAAATTATTATAATATTTAGATCCTCATTTATATACTCAAAAATCATTTTTAAATTGAATCAACTCTGTACAAAGAACTAGCAAACTGATAAAACAATTATCAAAATTTTACATAATTCCTAACACTTTGTGTGCATTCATGCGATATCACCTCTTGGTATCTTATCAATTGTAGTGTAACCAAATAGTATTTATTAATTTAAGTGTTAATGTTAAAAATAATCTTTTAAAAAAATTAAAGCTACAGTTTTTGCACAATTATGCCCGTGGTTATGAAATGTAACCACCAGTGTAACTGTAAACATGTCTAATCGTAACCATGCATGGTGTAATCGGAAGGTTTTAAATTATGCGGTACCCATTTTTATTAGATGATTTACACTTAAAAAAAAAAAAAACTTTTTGGGATATGAAAAGAAAAGAAAAGAAATTATATTTTATTTATATCATGAATATTTTTCAAATTGTGAATATTTATGATTTTGACATAACTATATTAACTATTTGAGAATTAGTCTCTTATTTTATAGGGAATATATGATAGTGATACAAAACAGAATTCACCACAATCAAAATTTAATATAATTTAAGTTTAGAGAAATAAAATTTCAAGATCGCTGTTGATGAAGAAAAGAGAAAGGTGAAAATGTCCCATGTCTAGAAACATACAATTCTTACGCAAGAGACAATAATATAGCATGCTAGATCTACATCAAATGTTAACTTTATATCTTGGACCATGGAAGAATTATTTTTGGAAAACTAAACGTAACATTTGTATATATATGGCTAACATATATACCAAAGCATCAATTGATGGAAAGCATTCAACACTAAATGAAGAGGATTTTTTTGTCACATTCAAATGCGTTTATTCGCAATAAAGTTAGATGCGTTCAATCATTGCCTAGTATTTCACTTTGGTTTTGGGTTCGGAATTTTATGTCTAATTGTTTTATAACTTATATTTAGAATATAATATGTTTAATTGTTATAGAGATATGTTATTTCGTATTAAAATTAAAATTTGTGTTAAATAATATATCGTTTGAGATAAAAGAAAAAATTAAATATTAAAAAATAAAGCATAGTCCTTGTCATGCTTAATTGTTTAATATAATTTATAAAACAATTACACATGAAATTTTGAAGAAAGTTTAACAATTGATTTTATATTAATGGTGTAAATTCATTCATGTTTAACACAAACTATAAGTTTCAAAATTTGATATTGCCCTATATATATTTATATATATAGAGATGAATCAGGTAAAAAAAAATTTCATCTGAGAAAAAGGAATGAATCATATCCATTATATCGAAAAAAATCAATGGTTGATATACAATCAAGCAAAAACTAAAACACAATCAGATATTAGTATGAGAAATGAGAATAAATCTCAGTTGTTCATATCTTCATATCAACGCACCTGATTAAACTAAAAAATGCGGCATTTTATCTTGAATATCCTGCATTAAAGGACAACATAGTAATTATATACAGTGAATGATAATTTTCAAGCCTGTATTTTAACTACGATTTTGTTCATTTTAAGGGAAATATCTTGCATTAACATTATGTTGCGAAATAAAATGTTGAATGCCTTTACTTACAACATTTTATCTTCAATATTGTGCATTTTATCGTAGCAAACATGCATTTTTATCTAAGCAAACATGCATTATATCTCTTACAAAAAAAAAAACTAATATCTCTAATAAGGAAAGATTGCATGTATCAAAATATGGATATCCATATTTATTCTAATATGGAAAATATTGTTATAAATAAGAAAGATTATCTGATTTTCAAAATTCAAATGCATCTACCTTAATTTATTTGAATATTCTTATCATGCCTACTCAAACGAATCATCATCTTATTTGTGCATAAAAATAATCCAACTTCATATTAAAAGTTAATGTATAAATTTTGAATTTTTTCTGAGTTGTGTCGATCATTCATACATTGAAATAAACAACAAAATATTTCAATCTCACTATGTTACATAAATAAAATGTATGTTGATGTTATTTATCTTAAATAAATTTATTATATTTTTATATCAAATATGCATTCTAATGTTATTGTATTGCATAAAATAAAATATTATATTCTCACCTCATTTTATCTTAAAATTTGTTCATTTTACCTTAAAATTGTTCATTATATCTCAATAAAATATGCATTAAGATTTCATGCATTTTAGGTATATTTTCATGCATTTTACAAAAATCAATGTGCTGTTACGAGATATATGTATAGAATTACTAATTTCTTTTTTCGTTAAGATTTTCGTCCTCAGATTTATGCAATAAGGATTTCGTTTGAAAGATAATTAAATTATCTTTAATTTGATATATTATACATGAAAAACGAATTTAAATTGAGTGAGTTGTGATCATTTAAAGTTTTTAGAATTTTAAATAGAAGATAGAGAAAAAATATTACATTTTACAAAATTATCCTTAAAATCGAATAATGCATAATATACTACAAAAAATGAACACGGAGATTTTTAATTCTTGAGCGTTGATATGCAAAGATAGAGGACTAAGATTTATTCTTATTTCTCATACTAAATATATTTCTCATATGATCACCACTATGGATATATATATATATATATAGTTGTGATCATATGAAAATAGTTTTTAGTATAAGAAATGAGAATAAATCTCAGCCTTTGATTTTGTGATATCAACGCTCATGATCTATTTTACTCCGTGTGCAGTTTTCCTCGATTATCCTGCAGTTTTGATTCATTAAGGTTATTATTGTAATTTTAGGGTTTTTAAATATATCCTTCCATATTTAATTAGATTTTTCATACCTTATATTCGCGCATTCTGATTTCTTTTTCCTCCTTCTTTCGATTTGATTTATATATCTTCTGTCGATCAGATTTTTTTTCTTTGTTTCAGGATTTGGCTTTCGTGTTTGGTGTCGGCTTTGAAATTGTGGTTGTTGTTGAGTTTTGTTTTTGATTTTGGAGTTCGGTTGTTTGAAGATGACATGTCTGATCCATCATCTGAAGGTAAGTTTAATACTTTGTATTTTTTATTTTCGATAGTGTTCATGCTTCTTTTGATGTTTTTTAATGTTTGGAGATGATTTGATCTTATTTTTGAATTCTAGACTCTGTTTGTAATTGATTCGTGCATGAATATAGTTTTAAAAAAATTGTGTTATTCAGATCGATGTTCATTTTTCATTTATTATTGTGCAGCTTTAGTATTAACATTGTGCATTTTTCATCTTATAGGTTGATTTATTCCAAAGTGTGTTGATGAGATTAAACCTTTTAAGGGCAGAGTTTTTAGAACTGTTGATGATGGTATTGATTTTTATAGGCACTATGCTCGTGTTGTTGGATTTGATACTCGTATGTACTAGTTCTAAGGTTGATGATAGAATTATTTCGAAGTATGTTCTGTGTAGTAGGGAAGGTGATAAGTTTACTACTTCGAGACATATGGATTCGAAACAGAAAAGAAGGAAACATGACTCTATGAGGTGTGGTTGTACTGCTAGAGTAGTCTTGAAATATGAATACCTTGTTGGTTATGTTATTCATTCATTTATTGAGGAGCATAATCACCCATTGGTTGAAGATCAGTTCAAGCATTTTATGAAGCTTAATCATAAGATTGATTTTGTTCATCAAAAGTTCATTTTGGATTGTACCAAAACTAATATTGGACCTACTAAGTCACATAAGTTGTTGATGGAGTTTCTAGGTGGTTGTGATGGTGTTGGTTGTTCTACTATAGATGTTAGGAATTATTCTCGGGATATGAATGCTTTTGTTGATGGGGTTGATGCCCAGATGCTGCTGAATGAGTTTCGTAGAAAGAAGGGTATATGTCCCTCATTCACATTTGATTTTGAGGTTGATTCAAATCAGAGATTGCCAAGATTGTTTTGGTGTGATTCTGTTTCGAAGCATAATTACAAATTGTTTGGTGATGTTGTTGCTTTTGACACAACATACTCAACAAACAAGTAAGTTTTTGTCATGTTTCATTTTTATGTCAATATATTCATCTTTAGCTTTATATCTTGCATTATTGTATTTTTTTCCGAGCATTATTTATATTTTAGGTTTATTTCATTTTTAGTAGAAATTTGTTCATTTTTATGTTGATATTCTACATTTTTTACTTTCAGGTATTGCATGATCTTTGCTCTTTTTACTGGGAAAGATAATCATGGTAAATAGTGACTTTTGCTTCTGCACTGTTGAGTAAGGAAGATTCAGATTCCTTTTGCTAGTTGTTTGAAAAGTTTATTTCATGTGTTGGTGTTGCACCTACGATGATTATAACTGATCAAGATTTAGGCATGAATGTAGCTATTGAAAGGGTTTTAGTAGGTACTCAGGATTGGTGGTGTATGTGGCATATTATGCTAAAACTTGCTGATAAGGTTTCTTAGGAACTTCATGCAAATGAAGACTTTAAGGATGACTTGAAATCTTATGTTTGGTCTGATTTAATTGGTCCTGAACAGTTTGAAGAAGGTTGGTATCATATTATGGTGAACTATGGACTAGAAGATGATAAATGGTTCGAGACCATGTTTGAATCTAGGGATTATTGGGTACCTACTTTTTTCCGTGATTTTTCATTCAGCGGTCTTATGCGGACAACAACTAGATCTGAGTGTGAGAATCATTTTTACAAGAGTTTTACAAAATTTCGTTCGAACTTGCTTCAGTTTTTGATGAATTTCAATCATGCTAATAATTCTCAAAGGAAATTCAAGTTTAAATTTGGATTATCTTGATAGCACAGTTGTTCGTAAACTGAAGACTGGACTTTTGATTGAGAAACAAGCTTCTTTGGTTTATACTTCCAAAATGTTTGGTTCTTTTCAGACTGAGTTACTTGGTGCCTGCTATCGTTGTCGTATTTCTGATAAGAAATTTATTGGGGATGGACTGGTTTATAAGATTATTGAAGAAAAGAAGGATATTTTCTCTGTTGTTTATAATGAGGATGATGAAACTTATGTTTGTGACTGCAATATGTTTATTAGGATAGGGTTGCTGTGCAGTCACATATGTGCTGTTCTTAAGAATGAAGATATAGTGTCTATTCCTAATAAATATTTGGTTAATCGTTGGAAGATGACATCATTGCTGAGTTTAGAGTACAAACTAAACACTCATGATTCTTCTAACTGTGATGTTGATGAAACTGAGCAAGATTATGAGAGTTGTTATTAATTGTCTTGGGAGGATTGATGGGGACAATGAGATGTTGAAAGGATTGTTGTCAGGAATAGAAAAGTTTGATGACATCATCATTACTGTGATGATTTAGTTTTGAAGAAGAAGATGTTTGAATGTTTTTATGGTGCAGCGGTTCCTGAAGAAATTGAAGTTTTGCCTCCAGTTGCTGTGAAAACCAAGGGGAGTGGGAGTAGTATTGTTTCCAGGAAGGAGAAAGCTTGGAGAATGTTGAAGAAGCAAATGAGAATGTTTGCTAAATGCAAGAAGTTGACAATTCATGATTCAAGGAATTGTGATAAAGTGAATAAAAATGTAAACAAAGATGCATGATATCATTGTTATAGCTGCACTTAGGATGGTCAAAAATGAAATGAGTTTTTAATTTTTCTTTTACAACGGTTTTATTATTATAATGCATCTTATTTCTTGTTCAGATGCACGTAGGATTGACAATAATGAATAGTTTAGTAGTATTGGTTTTTTAGGTAGGATATTATATTCTTTATAAATGTATTTTTTTTATTTTTTGAATTCGTTATTGTTATTTTTTAAGTGCTATTATTATTCTGTTATTATGGATGTTATTCTTTTTTAGATGCATTTAGAATAATCAGTAATGAATTATTTTTACAATTAGAAAAAACTTAGGCAACTACATATTATAGGAATTGATAATGAATTTCCTAACATTAAAAAGCAATTTTTTAGCAGAAATAATGCAACATTTTCATTGCATAATAACTATCGCTATATCAAAATATAGTAGTTCAAATCCTACTAACCATGCAACCCTAAGTAGTACCTATTGTTCAAGCTAATTTAAGTCACAATATTCAAAAGCAGTTGTTTTTGTAATCAGATTACATCTTCAGAAGGCTTTCCAATTCAATTTTGTTTTTAGCAGAAACTTTCTTGTAGTTCTCCTTGGGCAATTTCTTCATTTTCTCCTTGTGGGCGTTGACATCAGACTTCAGCAGTGATGCAGAATATTTGGCTCGGAAGTACTGCAGCATCTTCTTGTCATCTTTCTTGAAATCAGGATTCCACTCCTTCAATTTGTTTCCCATGATATTTGACATCTACATCTTCTTGTTTGTCTCATTTCTCCAGTGCATCTTCAGCCTGTTTATGGAGGCAGCTTTTATTCCACGAGACATGGGATTGAGTTTTTTTCCCAGGAGGAAATTTGCAAAATACTCAACCTGTTATCATGCATTCAAATGTTTTAAGAAAGTCATTATATTTAATGAAGTATGCATTGAGATTTATATCTGCACAAATTGATAGTATAATGTTTCATTTTATCTTTTATATTGTGCATTATTCATGTAGTATTATTCATTATTTTTTATGATTTATGCATTCGAATTTAAATAAGCATGGATCATGTTGTGTTTCATTATACTGATCATATCCTGCATTTTTAGTGCAATATTATGCATATTATTCGAAACTATTATGCATTACAGTTATCAATCAACATTACTTACCAGAACTGTGGGAGCATCTCCATATTTGATTATCAAGTCTTCTTCATCGGCAGCACTTGAATTGTCTATGAGATCAACGTCCATCTTTCAAAAATTGAAGCAAATGATATAGAAATGACTTGAATGACAAATCGGGAAGAAAACCTGAATACAAAGATGGTTAAAATGTATGATATTTTATAACATTCTACTAAGTTCATATTGTATTCATACCAGGTCAGTGTTTCTTAGTGCGACATCTTTCATGTTGTCCAATTCTTCCTGCACTCTTTCAGAAAACACATCTTGACATTTTTCATTTGTCCAGGACTTGTTTTGGTCAACCACTGTGTAAGACTGTTGGCATTGAGAGTATATTAGTATATAAAATAGTTTAGATAACATATAAAAAAGATTATTATAGTAAGTACATACACAAGGAAAGGTTGTGAAGAATATTCTGGCAGGAGGAGCTTTTCTATATATCTCTTGTTTGTTCAAATAGGAACTCCATGCATCTATGACGGCACTCTTAAGATATGTTTAAGCTTAAAGCTTGTTACATTAGATCTCATCAAGATTCCAGTTTCATCAAAATAAACTTCTTCTTCTTCAACCCTAAAATGTAAGTATTATAATTAGAAATTCAGGATAACAACACTTTAAATGAAACATAGATATCGTCAAAATTTCAGATCCATCAGTATAGATACCTTATTTCGTAAAATGCAAGTATTATGAGTAAAACTGCAGGATAACAACACTATAAATGAAACACAGATATCTTCAAAATTTCAGATCCATCAGAATAGATACCTCATTTCGTAAAATGCAAGTATTATGAGTAAAACTGTAAGATAACAACACTATAAATGAAACACATATATCTTCAACATTTCAGATCCATCATAATAGATACCATATTTCGTAAAATGCAAGTATTATGAGTAAAATTGCAGGATAACAACACTATAAATGAAACACAAATATGTCATATGTTGTTATTCAATCATTCACTTACCTATTCTTCTGCTTTCCAAACATGATCCATGCATAAAGTTGCTTTTCTTCTACAGTCAGAGCTTCTCCTACTTTTACAGCTCTTTCATTGAATGGTGACATCAACTTTGTAAGCTTTTTTCTTTCCACAGTTGATCTTTTCACCATTGCATGCTTTGTTATCTCCTTTTCAGTGGCTGTTTTTCCTTCATGCTTTTCATCTTCTTTCCTTTGTTGATTCAGTTGTTCTTTCACAGTCTCCCTCTGCATAAGATTGGATTACTTGTAAGATACAGATACATATTATGTTAAATTTTATACTTTTTATACCATTTTTGTCAGTGTTTCTGTCAGTGCTTCATCGTCATCTTGTTTTTCTTCTTCTTCTTCACCAAATTGTTTTTTCAGACTCTTGATCACAAATGTTATTTTCTTGTTGCTGTCTTCTATCTCCTTGTTGGTGGTGGTGTCTTCTGTTTCCCTGTCGGTGGTGGTGTCTTCTATCTTCTTATCGGTGGTGGTGTCTTCTGTCTCCTTCTCGGTTGTGGTGTCTTCTATCTGCTTCTCGGTGGTGATTTCTTTTGTCTCTTTTTCTGTTGCGGTCTCTTCCATCTCTTTTCTGTGGCGGTCTCTTCCATCTCGTTCTGTTGAGGTTCTTCTTCCAAGTGTTTCTCTTCAGCAGTGTTCTCGGCTAGTTCATCATCATCAAATTCATCTTCTTCATTCTGTTAACAGAGAGATTATTTTATTTATTAGATATTGTTACTTAATGTACAATATTTGCAATGTTTACATTGTGTAAGTAGTTTTCATTTTACTAGAATTTGTGGTATACCCAATCTGAAATGCGGAGGCACAGATACATAAAGTGGCTGTTGTTGCAGAGATTTAGGAGTTCCGGATGGGTCTAAGGAGTGTTTTGCTTCTATTGCTTCCATAATTGTCTCTAGACTTTTCCACTAGTTTAGATTGCTCCATTCATCTGCTATCACAGGATTCTCGCTTGAAGGTGCGTTCTCTGGTTGTTCTGAACGAACAATTAGAGATTGTACACCAAGAAGATTCCTGGAGGTTTCAACAGCAACTTCGAATCTTATATTTTGATGTATCTGTGCCGGTGCATCCTTGATCATAATAATCAACTTTGACATAGATTCTTCCATTGTTTTAATGATCTTGTCAGTGTATTGGTTGGCTTCAGACATTGCTCCGTCACCTTTATCACGCATGGTTTGCTTTTCACTTTCTGTTTCATACTTGTTCAGACTGGGTTGTCTAGGGTCAAATCGTTGTGGCGATGTGTCCATGACCAAATCCTCCACTTCTTATATCCGCTTTTTGTCTTGCTCTCAAAAGCGAACTTGTCCATGATTTCATAATGGGGTAGGTTCTTTGAATCATACGCGTGTACAATTCAACTCTATCCACATAGAAGAGTTGTCATGGAAGTGTAATCTATAATTAGTATATTGAATGGATTTATAGACAATAATGCATAATTGAAAATAAGTAAATGTTGTAAAACAATAGATTAATGAAACTATACATAAAAACGAATCATATATGTTGGGAATTATCCCTAAAATCTTCCTTAGGACTTGTTTGTAAAAGGTTTTGTTGGATCAAACCTTATTTA
>JAPKLW010000085.1:667997-719746 GCA_026898455.1 Plectranthus barbatus
CGTGTTAAGTTATCAACACGACGACTCTGACATTTAAGGACCAACAATATACTTACAATTGGCAGTAGGGCTTGTCCAGTAAAGCACACCTTATCCTTCTTTGCCCAATTGTCTTTGTGACAAATCAGGGCAGTCAGCATGTACCTACACCAGTTCAGATTTATGATTTTAGATGTGGGCTCCAAGTTGTCCAACATATTTGGCTTGATGTAGCCGTCAACAGAATTCTCTATCAGACTATGTTCGAGAAGGATTAGGAACTGTCTCTTGAAAGACTCACCTCCATCGGTTTTAGATTCATAGCATTTGCAACATCTACTGGACGAATGCAGCCTTTAGGACGTTAAAATTTTGAAGCCCGTTCTTTTAGCAGTAGGGATTCATCTGATTTTCTTCTTCTTTGGATCTATTGAGGTCCCTTTGGCATTCCGAAAATGACCCATACATCTTCCTCTGTTATGTGGATCTTGTTGTTCTCTGGCAGTATAAAACTACAGCTTCTCGCATCAAATAATGATATGCACCAATAAGCTATCTTGGCTGGAATTTCATTGATCTTCAGATTGAATATTTGCATGAAATTGATGTCTTCTATTGCTTTTTTTTTTGTGTATCGTTCAACTCTGATAGTTCTTTGATCAGAATATCTGGACTACTCCTGCAGACTAAGTTGTTGTATTCTGATTCTTGATACACAGTTTTTGATGTTGGTTGTTTTTTTAATTGAGGAATCTTCTCAAATTTTGATTTCTATACGGCTTTGTCTGGCTTTTTGTTTGCAGTTTTTTGCCTTTTGCATCTGCAAGATGAATTATACATAATCAGAGCAAACATTGAAGTATAACATTCATTTTATTGACATTTATATTCATTTTTTCATGTAAACATGTTCATTATTATACAACATGCTATATTTGTGGTAGTAATATGAAACATTTTATCATTGTTCATTTTTGTTACGTTTTACTTCATTTTTGCTACGTTTTGCTTCATTTTATGTTGTAAAATATGCATTAAACTCGCCACCTTTTCTTTATTTTGAATTTGTGTGATTTTTGGAGGCAAAATTATATTAACCTTTCTATTGGTTGTTCTAAGTTGCAACATATGCAGAAAAATAGATTCGGTGTTTTTTTTTATTAGACTAGATTTTTAGATGCGAAACACAGATCTACAGTTATTTTCAACATATTTAGGGTTCATCTCGCTTTATATTGCATTTTTACGTAATAATACGTGCATATCATCTACCCAGACATCAATATACATGAATATTTTATTATTCAACTTATTCGTTTCATCTATCAACTAAATGTTCAAATATTTTTAAGATTCTAATGTTTAATGCTTAAAAAATGTTTGAAAACTGAAAATTATACGTGCGAAGTCATTAAAATAAGAACCAATCCAAAAAAAACTCACCCGCAATCCGTAGAACAGTCTCTGAACTTCTTTTAGGAGACATTTTCACTATATTTTTTGAAATTTGCGGCGAAAGCGAGTAGAATTCCATAGAAGAACCGTCGAATGTCTGCAGAAATTTTGAGAGAGAAATTGAAATTGTGTTGAATTTGAAGAGTTTTTTTCGATAAGTGTAATGAAAAGTTGTGATGGAACGGCGTAATAATGAAACCGTGTAGCAATTGCGTATATTTCAATATTTGAAATTATTGCATTTAATTATTTTTTTAATTTGTTTTTATTCAAAAATGAAGTAAAAGTGAGGAAAACTGCATGATGTAGTTGGTTTGTGGTTGGTCTGTGTAAATGTTATTTTACGATTGTACCCTTTACATTATGATATTTGACGAAAAATGTCGTGTTTTTCAAATTGCTGAGAATGAATCCTGTGCATCGAATTGATGAGATGGAATGGCTGAGATTTATTCTTATTTCTTATAGAATCCCCTATTCTCACCTGATCACTACCCTATATATATATATATATATAGAGTTGCGTTCAAATCCGAACTAAATATCCTGAATGAACTATGAACTTTTCATTGTTATGTGTAAAATTGATCATTATAGTTTATATGATAGTTCATTATAGTACTTAATTATGATATTTCATTGTTGTGTGTGTAATTGATCATTGTAGTGTGTATGACACTATAATGAGATTATACATACAACAATGATCAGATACACACACAACAATGAAAGTTCATAGTTCATTCAGGAAGATGAGTTCAGCCTAGAATGCACCCATATATATATATATATATATATATATATATATATATATGTAGAGAGAGAGAGAGAGAGAGAGTAGTGTTCCAGTGAGTATGAACTTTACTATGAAACATGAGAATCAATCTCGGTCGTTTATATCTTCAGATAAACGTACCTGATTAAATCACAGGCCACTAAAAGAAAGCGGCATTTTACGGTCAATATCCTGCATTATAGGACAACATAGTACTTGTCGGGGGTATAGACAAAACCAGCCCATTAGAGATGCCCACCGAGAGGCCCATCAGCACTATTGCAGACCAAGCAGCCAATCGGCCTAGTTTGAAGCAGTTTGCTAACTAGGAGGAGCTCGAAGAAAATAGTTCGATCGACAAGAAAAAGCTCGATGAGAGAGAAGACCTTCCGGACTGGCATACTAGAAAACGACCACCCAATGGTCTGCAGGGGCACTCAATGGTCAAGAGAGCGAACAAGCGGTGTAGTGATAAGGTCGCGAGAATCCCAAAAGCATTTGAAGGCAAGAGTCGCAATTACCCAAACAAAATCGGAGGTCGCTACTTAACAAACCCATCAAAAATATAGGAAACCTTAATGCACTCTGTTGGTCCCCGCTTAGAGTGTTGTTATATGCAGCGAAAGTATTAAAACGATCTTGCACTTATCTTACTAAAGTCTCGACTTATCAAGATCTTATCAAATGTGTTCAAGCTCGAATATTCGTTAAGTTAATTGCAAATTATACTACAACACTTGGTGTGTTGAGCTTCAAGTATGCACACTCACACAATAATGAATAAAAATAGTAAAAGAGACACAAGGATTTATAGTGGTTTGAACAAGTGTTCTACATCCACTCGTCAGTCCTCTGATTGAAAATTAACTAAAAGATTGAGTACAAGGTTAGGCCTGATCTCTAATGTTGAGCAGCTCCTCCGTCTGGTCAGCGCGCACCTTCAAGCACCTCGGTCTTCAATCTTCACCTTGTCGCTCCGTAGAGTGAGGACAAACCTCCGTTCTCCTTGGACATCGACTGTTGGGAGTTTTACAGTTCTTCCCAGAACCTATCCTTGTGTTGGCGATGCCCGTAAGAATCATGCTTGCGCAGAAAGGTGACTGCTAGATTCTTTCTATTATTAGAAAGAATCCCAATATCAACCTTAGAAGATATAATTCAGAGGTCTCGAGCTTCAAGTATGATAGCTTGTGGGAAAGCTTCAATTACGTACTAGCTCAGATGAGTTTGCATTGTGTATAGAGTGTTTTGATCTCTAGTTTTCTCAGTGAATATAATTTCACGAACTTTTGAATCAATTTAGGATGACACCTATTTATAGGTGAAGATTTAAACGACTGTTTGAATCTTATCCTTTAGACTCAAATGCATTGCTCGCCTATCTGTGTTCTTCCTTTTTCTGCAGTGGACAGAGACTCTTAAACTTCCCTCATCTCTGATTGACGTAGCTTCTATCTAAGGCCGTCTTTGTCAGAATAAATCATTTTGTTTTGAACTTGAAACCTCCGTTGTGTCTGATGATTGTTCTATTCTCTGTTTCGTTAGGTTTTCTTGTGATCTGGATCCTTCTGATTTATGACTCCAATGTTTCTGTTGATTGCTGTAGAGCATTTGCTGGCGGTTGGCATACGACTGGCATCTCAAAAGTCTTCGCTTCGTATTCTGCTGGAGTTACTTCTTCAGCATTCTTGGATGTGTTCAGCATTCCACCGTATTTGCTAGCCTTCACTTTTCTTCTTCAGCAATCTTCAGCAATCATTAAATTTGCTGATTCTTTCAGCAATTTAATTCTTCTTCTTTTCTAGTTCTATTACAACTCGAGTATATATTGCTATACATGAACTTTACATTTGACTCGATACTAAGTTGCTAGAAATTAGATTGCCTATTGCTTGGGTTGAACTTTGATGCACCAAAACATAATTACAAAAACATTGGCAACCAGTGGATTTAATATTTCTAACAATATTGCTAACAATTTCCCCCTTTTTGGTGCGATTAAAGCCTCAATCATGAGCTTTAATACTAACTGATCATGGGAAAGCTGATTAATGAGATTACAAAGAAAAAGTTTCTATTAAGTCTATTTTCAGCATCTCAACTCCCGTAGACTCACTATGATTCCTAAATGTTCCCCCTCAAAATATCAAGGGTATTTCTCGATTATTCAATTTGTAACAAGTAAATGGCTTCCAAATCCTTTATCTGATAAACACTTAGCACATTGACACAATCATATCAAGCAATCACATAGGAACATATCACACACAACATCAATCCATGCAGTTTGCTTATTACACTAAGTGTGTAATTCCAGCTAGTTCAATTAGATCAGTGTTGGACAATAAGGTGTTGTCTTCAACCTGGGTTAGTTTCCATTATAATGTCATGCTTTAACATACAGGAAACACACACCCAAACTGAAATTTAAAAAATGTTATATTTTTCGACTAGAAGACTCGTAAAGGTAAGAGAGATATTACTTCTTGGTTGTTGAGGAGTCTGAATCAGCAGCGTTCTTGGTACCTAAGGAACCAGTGGTGGTCTTCTTCACATGCTTTAGAGCCTCAAACGTCACCTTTATGAAGTTATCCACTACGACTTCTCTTTCTTGTCTTCTGATTCTCTCCATTTCTTTGATCCTTCTTTGCTCTTCTCTCTCTTCTTCTTCTCGTTGTCTTCTTAGGTCGTCTTCTAATTTTCTTTGAGCTTCAAGGTGACAAAATCTGTCTTCTTGTTCCTTTCGTCTTTCAGCTTCCTCCGCTAGTCTCTTCTCTTCCCCCTCTTTGATTGCAGCAAAAAGTCCGATGGAGAAGGTCTCAAAGTCGTCTTGCAGAGTAGCATGCATTTTGCCCTTCGCTTCAATCATCTGGTTCGTGATTGTCGTTTGCACTATGGGCACATGTTGCTCTCCAATGCTTCTTCCTACCATGGTATGAATATATTGCTGGAGGTCCCTCGGATAAGTGCTGGAGCTCAAGGGCTCGATCGTCATTACTTGGGGTTTCTCGGATAACACTAGTTGATTCTGGGCTGTAGGCATGGGGGCAATGGTAGCCAGTGCTTGAGATGAGGTGGATGGTAGATCAGCCTGAGCTGCTGTGGCAAGTTCATTCTCCCTTCCATCTTCTTCTTCAGCTGTGATGGGAGAAGGAGGCCTAACGATGTCCAATCTGGATGACTTGTTGGCAATTGAGTAAGAACCTTTTTTTTTTAACGCCAACATCTTCATCCAATCCTCTTCCCTCTTTCGTGCAGCTTGTTCTTCTGTTATCTTTCTTTTCAACTCGTCATCTGCGACCATCTGTCTTCGTGTGGCTGGAGATTTGAAGTGTTGAGTGAATGGTGGAGAGTCCTCAGCAGCATACTCGGATGGTGGCAATGAGCGTTACCCAGTGAGTGCTCTGTGTGCCTTAATCTTCTACAATCTGTCAGCTACCTGCTTCTCCATATACTGTCGTTTGGATGTCTGATCCATCCAGCCGTCTGCCCATTCCTCTTCACTCCTCCAGTAGTTAAGACCCATCCTGGCCATCATAATCTCGCGGTCCTCATAATGTAGTTCATGAGTGGCAAAGTCGAAAAATCTCCATCTCCGGAACTCTAATCTTAACCTTTCAAGATTGGAAGACTCGCCCAGTAATTCTGCATGATATGAGTTCTCAACATAGACAGCAACTTGAGCTTCAATAAGGATACAAATATCGTTTGCACATGAGATGAGATCATCATTCTTCTCATCTCTCACTGTGAAAGGAGGACCCCATTTAGCAATTCTTTTGGCTTTGACGTTCCTGTCAGGTAGTCCTTCCATGGGCACTCAGAGGGTTTCTCCTCTAAACATGAATTCACCATCCACAAGTAGTCCACTTCCTGTGGCAGCTCCCATGGTCCTTGCATTCTCCTCATCATCAGAGCTAGGAATGTCACTGAATGATATACCTGATACTTCGGGACAACTCAGAATTGGAATATGTCTCTGCCATAGTGACTCAATGGTCCTTTCGAGCACAGTTGTAGTATCTGCTGCTGAATTCCATCCTGGAACTGTAGATGGGTACATTCCCAATGCACGCAGATATGCTCATTTCTTGCTCGCATGCTTGCAGTCTTGCTCGGGTTTCATCATCTAGGGAGGTAGTAGCTTCTGCTTCCATTAGTGTCTCTTTAGCAATGTTCTCAGTGATCTACATTATTCCTGCTGGAGTGATGAGTTGCTGAAAATCTACTTCGATATCTACTTCGGGGCTTGTTGTACCCTCATCTTCTGTCATGTCATAGTTAGCAGTCCTCACATCTACTGCCTCATCTTCTGTCATGACTTGCTCCTACTGAGCATCCCTCTGTTCAAGAGTCATTTGCAGCTTGAACTTAGCAAACTCCTTTTGTTCATTTGCTCTTTAAAGCACTTTCTGCTATCGCTTATTCTTTCGCGACTCCTCCTCATCGGAGAATTCAAACCTTCGTTTTGCATCTCTAGGGGCTTTCCCAATCGCTTCTGCCTTACTCTCCTGAATGACATCGGGTATCGGTAGAGAAGTGTCTACCTTTGTCATGATAACTTTCATGGTTGTTCCTTGAAATCGATCATGCTTGCTTTTCTTCTTCACTTGGTCTTCATCACCGGCTGGCTTCCTCCTCTTCTGTTGAGGGCTTCTTCGTGAGCGCCTCTTCTTCACAATGGTTAGCTCAGGGGGTTGCCCGGTTTCCAGCTGTGTGACGTCAACTAGGCTTTCAAATTCCTCAAATAGAGCATTATGTTATGCTATTCTCTTTTCTTCCTCAACTTCTTCTTCAGTAAGTGGAACAACAGTTGGCATGATATCATGTCCCTGGTAGCGGTCCTCTTCATCGGATACTGGATCATCGGGGTGGATATTGCTCTTTCCCTTCAGAATCAATGGTTCCTTGAAGTTCTTTGGCGGTTGTTGTTTCCTGGTTGGTGGTATGTAATCAGAGTGTATCAAATCCTCACCATGACAACGCTTATCCTCTGTTATGATTCCTTCCAGAAAGTGACTGATCTTGAGTCCAAAACCCACATCCTAGGTGAATGTATGATCCTTCTTCGTGTTCTTGTATATATGCGCTTGCCATTTGGTGTCGATGAACTTCGCCCAATTTCCTCGGACTTGTTCTGTAATTGCCATCATAACAGCAAACTTCTTTGCACTAAGTTCTAATAGTGAACAAACCTCTCCCACCTAGGCTCTTCATTAGTTCTTCAAGTGACCTCAGGGGTGCCGCTATCTTCCAAGGATCTTTGAAGGTGTCTGTTTTCCACCTTAGCGATCTTTTCTGCATCTCAGCTTCGCCATTCACTTTGTAGTTGGCTATATCCTCTCCGTCTCCTCGAAGTCCATACTTCTTTTCCAACACTTCTGGGCTCACAACAATTTTTTTTGACCAAAACACATGCAGCGAAAAACTCTTCAAATTCATCAACCACTGCTCGAGCGAAGAACTCTGCAACTATGTGTGGACGGAAATTTTGAGGTTATGCAAATAGATACTTTAGCAGATTCTCATGGTTGATTTTGCCTATGAGATTTTCGCAGTAGTGCTTCCTGAACAACGGTTCGTAGAGTATCTTGTCCTTCTTGACTTGAGCCGCCCTCTTCTGTTTGTAGGTGAGTTTACCAAACGCCTTACCATGACTTATGTCAACTAGGCTATAGTAGGGAATTGACTCATCAATGTCCTCCATCTCGAAGATTCCTGTGAATGATGGTTGGAATTGTTCAGGGTCTCCGGGTATGGTTGGCCGTCCGGTTGATTTAGCCGGGGGACTAGTACGGTTGGAAGATTCCGCCATTGATATTTCTTCTAAAAACTCAAAAAGGTGTAGAGCAGAAGAAATTTCAAAATCAGAAGTAATGGGAGTATTAGGGTTTAGAATTTCCAAACCACACTTCCTTTATTCGATCCCAAGTAACCAGCTTTTCTGTGAGCGGTTGAATCTCTTCTTCTGATGTGGATACATTGATGGTTGGGAAGTTGGTGAGGGTTTGCCTTAAGTCCCACGAAGTTGGAAACTTGTGGGTGGCTGACGTGTCTTCTGTGTATACGTCGCCGCCCTGAGCTAGAGTCACCTTTTCAATTAATGTGGACTCAAAAGCTTCTCCGTCAATAGATCATCCCGCCTTTAGAGATATTTGAAATGATTATCTCTTCCTTGTTTGCTGGTCAACATAAAGAAATACATCTGCTGAGAGGAGCGTATCCAGCAACATAAAAGGCTTATGTTGAGAGATTGGACTTAGCATACGATTATCTTATATACCCTTCTATAGTAGAATACTGCAGATCAAATAGTTTGCTGAGAGCTTGGACTTAGCATTTGATTCCATGATTCTGCCACGATCTTAACATTCATTAGACATTCTGTATTTGCTTGCTGAGAGCTTGGACTCGGCAATCGATCTAATTCACTAAAGGTCCTTTTATTCCGTAGACACTAATCATCTGTTGAGAGCTTAGACTCAGCAGTCACCAAGGATATATCCAGATTTTATCCTTAGCTGTCTACAGATATCAGCCGGGAGCTTGGACTTAACAGTCTTCGGGGTTCCACTGAGAGCTTGGACTCAGTAGACAAAACAGACTCTTTTAATTTTATCCTTGTTGGAGCAGAGAATCTATTTACTGAGAGCTTGGACTCAGTAATCATTTTTCCAGTTTTGTTTTTTATCGTCGAATAGCAATCCATATCAACCAGCTGAGAGCTTGGACTTAACATTCAGCGGATATCTGCTGAAGGCTTAGATTCAGCAGTACTTTTAGACTCTTTTGATTTCTAAAATATTTTAAGTACAAGAGTCTTTACTGAGAGCCCTGACTCAGTAAGTGTCGGGAATCTGCTTAGAGCTTGGACTCAGCAGTCAGCTGAGAATAGTTTGCTTGATAAATTCTCCATTCTCAGCTATCAAGCACTCTGCTTCTGACTAGATTGGGGAGACCTTTAAGAAATTCCTATCTTCTGATTCTCCTTTAAAATATTCAGTCTTCTACCAGGAAAATCATAAGAGTTGTAGATTGGATTCTAAGTACACAATGAGTGTATTGATCTAGCATTTTGAATTACGCAGTTATATTGTTTCAGAAAACAGAGTATTCTCATCAAAATGAGCATTTTATTGATATCATTGATTTACATGAGTTACACTTCGCAAAGCATAAGGCTACAAGTTTACAATGATCAATTTGTCTTCAGACTGCTCTAAATAACACAGTTGCTAGATCTGCTCCTTCTTGGTCTTTTCCCCGAGCTCATTGCTGTAAGTCACCCCACTTGCGCAGCAATGTACTGTTGGCTGAGAGATATCCAGCTTCAAGTTCATTTTCTACCTCCTTGAACTTGCCCTCCCTCCTGGAAATCCCTTCGGCTCGGATCGGCGCTCTTGTCCACTCTCTTATCATCATTAGGCACTTCACAGATGTTTCCTACGAGTGGGATGGGTATCATCTGTACTGCCAGCATGCTTATTTGCTGCCCTGGATGCCAAGCAGATGCATTTGAGTTGCATCATCTCCATCTACAGACACATTCTTCATCTTACTTCTTCGTCTCCATTTTCCAACGTTGGTGCATGAAAGAAGAGATTAGGAATTTGTTATTTGAGAACCCTTACCCAAAGGTATTCTCAAATTATGTGACTAAGGAATATTCATCCTCAGACCCACCTGACAAGTTTATATTTCTCCAACGAGAAGGTTGTCATGGCCTGACAGAATGAATATCCAATCTCCATTCGGTTATAATATCAGAAAACTTATCGTCCATGGTGAACCGAGAATTGAGAGAATCTTCTTAGATATGATCTCTGTGAAGATTACGACTCTTCCACTCAATTTGGAGACTTCCAAGTCACATTGCTCAAACCCATTCTGAAGGTATTTTGGTGAAATGGTAGAAGACATTTCTGTTTTTTCTAGAGCAACAGGGTTTGAATAAAGGGAATAGAAGGCATAGGGTGATTCTAGTTTTCAAAGGTTTTTGATATGAATTCCTAAGTAACTATCCTCCCCTTAAATAGGTGTATTCACCCTAGAGATTTGTTCAACCAATCACTTCGTCTGCCTTGGGAACCGATAGTTTTGGTATGACTTTCCACGTGGCCATACGGGACGTTATTTTCAAAACTTAATCGTCTCGAGCCTTGAACGAAATCTTTGGTAAGGATTGTGATTATGAATCATTGCTTCATCATTAAAGATGATCTTTACTTGATATGTCGGTTGAGTATCCCGATATTTGTTCCCTTATATGATTAATCTCCCAAAATTGATTCAGCAGTTCTTGATTCAACAGTCATCTTTACATGCTGAAAAACTGAGACTCAGCATTCTCCTGACCTGGTCTACTGAAACTAATATTTCTCTAATTTTGACCGTCAAGATTGCTGAAAGCTGTGACTCAGCAATCGGGTGGAACTTGTCAAAATTCCTCTGAAGAGCGTGAGCTTACACACTTTCTTATTCCGCATAATCTCCAAGAAATCAAAATAATTCTGTAAATCCAATATATTTAAGAATTCCAAATAGCCTTCGAGAACTCTAAGAAATCCTAGAACAGAATGAGAGTTGGGACTCATTCTTCCATAACCTCATCTAATTCAAATAGTCCGAGCTTCAGACAAAGCTCCTTGAATCTTTCTTCTGCTAGAGGTTTAGTGAAGATGTCTGCTAGCTGATCTTCTGTCCTAATATAATCCACTGAGATATCCTTCTTCTCAACATGATCCCTGATGAAGTGATGTCGGATATCGATGTATTTCGTCCTAGAGTGATGTACTGGATTCTTTGTAATACACATCGCACTGTTTTTGTCGCAGTATATAGGAACACAACCGCTGCTGACTTCATAGTCTTGAAGTTTTTGTTTGATCCACATCACCTGTGTACAACAACTTGCAACAACCACATATTCAGCTTCTATTGTGGATGTTTCTACGGAGTGTTGCTTCTTGCTGAACCAGCTTATCAGCTTATGACCAAGGAATTGACATGTCTTACTCGTACTCTTTTGATCAATTTGACATCCTCTGAAGTCCGAGTCTGAATATCCAACAAGTGTGAGATCATCTGCTCTGGGATACCAAATTCCTAAGGATTCCATTTCTTTTCAATATCTGACGATCCTTCGTGCATACTCTATGTGCGATTTCTTCGAATTCACTTGATATCTAGCACATACTCCTACAACATACGAAATGTCTGGCCTGCCGGCCATTAGATATAACAGAGAACAAATAATACCTCTATATGTTGTGGGGTTTATGGATTCGCCTTGTTCATCCATTGAAATTTGAAAAGCTGTGCTCATGGGAATCCGCAGTGTCTTCTTCTTCTCCGGACAAAATTTCTTATGAGATCCTTGGTATACTTCTTCTAGTGGATGAAGATCCCATCGCTGGATTGCTGAACTTGCTGACCTAGGAAATATGACATCTTTCCCAACATACTCATCTGGAAGTTAGTTCTCATAAGTCTAGCAAACTTTTCACATAGGGTCAGATTTCTTGATCCAAATATAATGTCATCCACGTATATTTGGACGAGCAGTATGTCTTCAGCATCCTTGATCAAGAAGAGTGTTTTGTCGATCTTCCCTTTCCTGAATCCCTTCTTGATCAGAAACTATGATAACGTCTCGTACCATGCTCTTGGGGCTTGCTTCAGACCATTGAGAGCTTTCCTTAATCTGTACACCTTGTTTCCGTGATCAAATCCTGAAGGTTATTCCACGTAGACTTCCTCCATTAATTCACCATTCAGGAAAACGCTCTTGACGTCCATCTGAAAGACAGTAAATCCATAATGAGCGGCATATTCTAGGAATAACCGGATTGCTTCCAAGCGAGCGACTGTGCATATCCTTTTGCAACGTGTCTTGCTTTGTTGCGAACGATGAGTCCATTTTCATCATGCTAGTTCTTGAATACCCACTTGGTTCCTATCACTGACTTATGTGTCGGTCGATCGACGAGTTCCTAAACGTGATTCCAAGAAAACTCTGACAGTTCTTCCTGCTTTGCGTTGATCCAATCAGCTGAGTTAAGTGCGTCTGCCACTTTGGTAGGCTCTTCTTGTTTTATGAAGCAGGCTAACATGGCGTTGTGTCTGGTTTGGATTGGATCTGCAAGATTTCCTAAGATCGCTTCTGTGGGATGATCTCTGAGTAGCCACTTTGGTTTTTGTAGTTCTTCTACTGGAATGGCTTGACTGCTAGAGGTTCCTATATGACTTTCTAAAATCGGAACATCAACAAGTTGTAGGTTGTTCAACCTGTCTGCTACACCTGATGGGTTGACTTCTGCTCAAGGTTTGTCTTGTCACGTATTGTCTAC
Organism: Plectranthus barbatus; assembly: GCA_026898455.1. Classification (NCBI taxonomy): domain Eukaryota; kingdom Viridiplantae; phylum Streptophyta; class Magnoliopsida; order Lamiales; family Lamiaceae; genus Plectranthus; species Plectranthus barbatus. The sequence goes on from JAPKLW010000085.1 coordinate 680,556, forward strand.
TGAATGTGAATTTGTAGGTGTAGCGCTCCTGTCTTCAGCTGCTTGTTCCTGGTTGACTCCAGCAGAGTTGTCTTCAATAGTTCTCTCGCAGTTTTGGGGATTCTCAGCATCCTCTTTATCTTGCTTATGAACTTCCTCTTCTTGAGTTCCCCCTTGACATGTGAGTTCTTCGAGAGAATTTATGGTGGTCTCAGCATAACCATCTGCATCATAGACCTTATTGACAGTTTGCTAATCAGTCAAGATCTCCAGTGAAGTTGACGACTCAATCATTAACCAAGTCGGATCAATCGGTTCAGCTTTGGAAGTATTCGAGCCCGAAGGTCCATTGTCATTATTGGTTTCATGAATCTCATCTCTCTGGCTTCTCATGGTCATGCGCACTAAAGTAGATTCATAAAAAATAACATTGCATGTTATTTCCACAAGCTTGGTTGTCTTGTTAAGTACTATATATCCCTTGTGTGATGAGTGTCCATATCCGAGGAACACTCCTTCATCAACTTTGGGAGAGAATGTACTTAACTTTGACTTCCCATTATTATGGAGTTTTGTTGAAGCGCAAATTCAAACCACTTCGATTCTGCGTGTAGCAAACATTCATTGCAGCTTCTCCCCAATATCTTGGACTTAGATCTGTATCCGCAAGCATTGGTCGCACAGCTTCCTTCAGAGTCCGATTTCTCCTTTCTGCCAGACAGTTCGACTGAGGTGTTCTGGCAGTGGACCTTTTATGTCCTATCCCAGCATCGGCACAGAAGTCCACTGATGCTCCGTTATAGAATTCTGTACCATTATCAGATCTTATTCTTTTCACCATGAGCTCTTTGTCGTTTTGAACTCAAATTATCAGTTCCGGCAGGACAATCTTCACTTCGTCCTTGCTTTTGAGTAGTCTCACCCATGTGTACCTGTAGTAATCATCAATAACAACCAAGGTATATTGTTTATAACCTACAATGGGTGGAGTCACCGGGCCGAATAAATCCATGTGCAGCAACTCAAGGATCCTATTTCATTTGGCCTTTTCCGAATTGGCTCTGAAGGACGCCTTGACTTCTTTTCCTTGTTGATAGGTGATAGCGTATTTTGTAACACGCTATTCTGCAAGTGTACAAACCAATGTAGAGGCAAGTAATAAATTAACGAACTCAAGGATTGCAAACTCGAAATATAATCAAACACTAAAACGAAAATATCTTACTACTATATAGACACATCGGTAAAAGAGTTTGATTTATTTATGCTAGGAAATAATTGAAAAGCAATTAATTAAAAAGACAATTAAAAGAATGAGTGTAGAAAATATGGAGAAAACAGGATTCTAGGGCAATCCACTATGATGAATAATTATGCAATATTTGTTCAATTCAATTCTAATTTAATCTCTAAACACATGAGTTAATCGCATTTATGTTATCAGGTGATTCTTCCGAACTCTAAACCATAACATGGAAATAAAAGACCTAATGACTCCTTCCGGATGAGCAAGAGGACTTCTACTCTTGATTAAAACATCAGACTTTAAAACCCTTTTAAATCTCATATTCCTTCCGGACATTCAATTTATTAAATCTAATTATCCTGCAACCTATTGATAAACCTAGACCTTACAGTTCAAAGATAGACCAATCAAATTGCCATCAATGGCCAATATCAAGCAATTAATCAAAACCCAGGAATAATTAGAATGCGAATGGAAATGGAAAATTGAACCAAATAAACATGTATATAAGATTCATCAAGTTTCAAACCCTAGAATCCACAAAATATTTAGCCAATCATGCTAAGTTCCATGAATACAAAGAAGAATATAATAAAAAATATGGAAAACATTGAAACCAAAAACCAGTAGTCTTCAATCCCAAATCCTCAATCTTTATTCTTCAAAATCTGCTCCGTTCTGCTCTCTCTAACTCTTGATATGCAAAAATAAGGGTGAAGGAACGTTTTTTGAGTCTTGGAAGCCTCTATTTATACTTATCCTCTTCAAACCCAAAAAGATATGGGAGTTGGATCAATTTTCACCCAAAAAGTCACGATCGGCGACTCATAAGACGTCGATGGTGACCGCTGAGCGTGTACCCGGGTCGCCATCTCTGCACCATACTAAAAATGTAGAAATTTGCACGATCGGCGATCAGAATGCATGAATGTGACAGAATGTTCTTCTGCAATTCAGAAGTGCTCGAGGTGCTCCAAAATGTGACAGAATGTTCTTCTGCAAGAACTTTAGCAAGACCTTTGAATCACTGGTCACGGTGGGGATAGCCTCAACCCACCCAGTCACATAATCCACAGCCAACAGAATGTACTGATATCCATGGGACTTAGGGAAGGGTCCCATGCAATGCTCGAGGTGCTCCAAAATGTGACAAAATGTTCTTCTGCAAGAACTTTAGCACGACCTTTGAATCACTGGTCACGTTGGGGATAGCCTGAAACCACCCAGTCACATAATCCACAGCTAACATGATGTACTGATATCCATGGGACTTAGGGAAGGGTCCCATGAAATTGATGACCCACACGTCAAAAGGCTCAATCTCCAGCAAATACTTCTGCGACATCTCATCTTTCTTCGAGATATTCCCCATTCTCTGGCATCGATCACAGCTGGCCACAAACTTCTGACAATCACGATAAACAATAGGCTAATAAAAACTACTAGTAAGGATCTTTATGGTCATCCTGTTCGCCGCGCAGTGGCCTCCATATGGGGATAAATGACAGTCCCCCATAATCTGATCACTTTCCTGCATTCCGATGCACCGCCTGATCACCATGTCAGCACAGCGACGATAGAGAAATGGTTCATCCCAGTAATAGAACTTGCAATCATGCAAGAACTTCCTCTTCTGATGTGAGGACAAATCAGGTGGTAGCACACCTGCAACCAAGTAGTTTAACAAATCCATGTACCATGGATTCATCTCCTCAACCGCGAGCAGCTGCTCGTCGGGAAATACCACAGTAATACGAATCCAATGATCATCTCCCTCCACCAGATTCTCAAGCCGAGACAAGTGGTCTGCCACCACGTTCTCACACCCCTTGCGGTCCTTAATCTCCATGTCGAACTCCTGTAGCAGCAAAATCCACCGGATTAGTCTTGGCTTTGCCTCTTTCTTCTCAAATAGATAACGAATCGCAACATGATCCGTACACACAACCATCTTCGCCCCAACTAGATAAGCTCGGACCTTATCGAATGCAAACACCACAACCAGTAACTCCTTCTCAGTAGTTGTGTAGTTGACCTGGGCTTCATCCAAAGTCTTGTTTGCATAATGAATGACTCTGAATAACTTGTTCCTTGTCTGTCCCAGGGCAGCCCCAACCGCAGTATCGCTGGCATCACACATCAGGACGAAGGGCTCTGACTAGTCCGGTGAGATAAGAACTGGAGCGGTAGTAAGGGTCTGCTTCAACTTCTCAAAAGCCTGCAAAAAATGTTCATCGAAAACAAATTTTGCATCTTTTACAAGTAAAGAACTCAGAGGTTTAGAGATTTTTGAAAACTCCCTTATAAACCTCTTGTAGAAGCTTGCATGACCCAGAAAACTCCTCACCGACTTCTCATTAGTAGGGGGTGGTAGTTTTGAGATCGCCACGATGTTGGCGCGATCCACCTCCAAACCTGCAGCAGAAACTTTGTGACCGAGGACAATGCCCTCTCGCACCATAAAATGGCACTTCTCCCAATTCAAAACCAGGTTAGTTTCTTGGCTGCACTGCAGGACAGTAGTCAGGTTTTCCAAGCAATTATCAAATGAATGACCAAACACAGAAAAATCATCTATAAACAATTCCATAATACTTTCAACAAGTCCACTAAAAATAGACATCATGCATCTTTGAAAAGTAGCAGGAGCATTACATAGTCCAAAAGACATCCGTCTATAAGCAAAAATACCATAGGGACAAGTAAAGCGGATTTATGTTGGTCCTCATGGGCAATAGCAATTTGGTTATATCCAGAATAAACATCTAAAAAGCAATAAAAATCATACCCCGCCAACCGATCTACCATTTGATCAATAAAGGGAAGGGGAAAGTGGTCCTTACGAGTAGCATTGTTAAGTGCTCTGTAGTCAATACACATCCTCCAGCCAATCGCAGGCCTGTGAGCAATGTCCTGGCCACTCTCGTCCTTGATGACAGTAGTACCTCCCTTTTTGGCCACCACTTGAGTGAGAATCACCCAATCTTTATCTGAGATGGCATAGATCATGCCGGCATCCAACAACTTCAACACTTCCTTATGCTCAACCTCTTGCATGATCGGATTCAACCTTCATTGCGGCTACACCTTGGGTTTGTATCCATCTTCCAATAAAATCCTGTGCATACAAAAAAAGGGCCAATACCCTTTATGTCAGATAAAGACCACCCAATAGCAGATTGGTGGTCTCTCAAAACCCTCAATAATCTATCTAATTGACTAGAAGATAGGGTAGAAGATACGATTGCCGGATAGGTATCGTTTTCCCCCAAGTAGGCGTACCTCAGATGATCCGATAAAGGCTTCAGTTCCAGTACTGGCGACTCTTTCTTTTCCTCCTGCCTTAGAGCCTTCTTGCGAGCTTCCTCTTCTTCCTCCTCGCTCCTTAACTTCAGAAAGTGGGCGCTCTCCACCTTGTTCTTCTCACCTGCACCATCTAATGCTAGAACAGACTCTAGCAGCTCATCACAGGCATCATATAGCTCATCACAAGAATAAGCAAAATTTTGTACCCCATAATCTAAGGAATCAGTAGAAATAATAGATGAATCAAAAGAATACAAAACCTGAACCATATCGCACTCCTCGAAACAATTGCTGGAGTCATGCCTCGCCATGGCCTTGTAGATGGAGAAAGTGATCATTTTGTCGTTCACCCTCAGAGTCAGCTCTCCTTTCTTCACTTGTATGAGAGCATCAACAGTGTGGAGGAAAGGTCTCCCAAGAATGAGCGGAATATTCCTATCCTCTTCCATATCCAGTACTACAAAGTCAGCTGGGAAAATAAATTCCCCAACTTTCACCAATACGTCCTTAACTACCCCTTTAGGATAGTTTACTGACTGGTCAGCCATCTGAAGCCTGATAGTAGTGGGTTTGATGTTCCCAATCTGCAACTTCTTAAAGATGGAGAGGGGCATCAAATTGATGCTAGCCCCTGAGTCGCAGAGCACCTTCTCGAAGTTTTGCCCCCCAATCACTCAGGTGATAGAGAAACAACCAGGATCAACCCTTTTGACCGACATCTTTTTCTGAATAATGGATCTTCATTCTTCGAATAAGTTCACAGTCTTGAATGCGCCGAAGGGCTTCTTCTGGGTAACCATATCCTTCAGAAATTTCATGTACCCAGGAATTTCCTGCACAACTTCAATCAGAGGGAGATTGATGTGGATGTTCTTCATGTGCTCCAAAAATCTCTTATACCTCTCCTCCTTCTGCTTCTTAGAAAATCGCCGTGGGAAAGGAACAACAATAGGACCAGCTTGCTTGGTACTGTCTTCAGGACAAGTACCCTTGCTCTTTTGAATATGTTCTTCTTTAGGAAGAACATGAGCATGCTGTGCAACTTCAAGTTGCACAGGCGTATCAACGGGCATAGATGGGCCCTCATATCCTCTACCACTACGAGTAGTAATGGCATTGCAGTGGTCCTTCGGATTGACCAGGGTATTGCTGGGAAACTGTCCAGGAGTGTGCTGATTAGCAATCTGGGAGATCTGTGTATCCATCTGCTTCATGTGTTTCCCGATCTCCCCCATGCCAGTCTGTAGCTAAGAAATTTTGCCCTCTATTTTAGTGGTCTTGGCATTGGATATAGAGATGAACTGGGTCAGGAGCTCCCTCATGCTCGGCTCCTTGGGTTCATTCGTGGACCCATTGTTTGCAGAAAAACCAGGTGGGGGCTGCAGTGCATTGTTCGGATTAGCGTAAGAGAAATTGGGGTGATTCCTGTTGTTTGGATGGTAAGTCATGTTCCCAGCTGGATATCCCCTATTGTTCTGGAAATTCCTCTGATTGAAATAGTTAGCGTCCTCCATCTGCATCTCAACCCCCTGATTAAATCCCTGCTGAGGTATGTTGTTTTCTAGCTTAGTAAGGCGGGTTTCTAGTGATTAGGTAGAACTAGCTACCTCATGTCTCATCAGCTAAATTTCAGTAGCCAAGTCCCCAGTATCATCAACTGCTGCTATTCGGCGCTCCTTCGTATCTGCTGGCCAGTTGTACTCACTCTTCGCCATAGTCTTTAGCAGCTCCAACCTTTCCTGTGGAGGTCTAGCAGTAAGTGACCCTCCAGTTGAAGCTCTCACGTGCTTCAGGGTTTCATCATCAAGCCCTGCATAAAAGTAGAAGACTTGCTGCTTCTCATTAAATCCATGACAGGGACAAGCACGCAACAGATCCTTGTAGCGCTCCCATGCCTCATATAAAGACTTTCCAGAAAATTGCTTAAATTGGGCAATTTGAGTCTGCAGTCTGATAGTCTTGCTGGGTGGGAAGAACTGAATCAGGAACATCTTATAGAGCTCCTCCCAAGTAGTAAAGGCACTGCGGTTCAGTGATAGATACCAAGATAGGGCCCTATCACGCAGCATGAAGGAAAACAGTCACAGTCGGATGTAGTCAATCGGCACCCGGTTCTGCTTGACTGTATCACACAGTAGCAGAAAAGACTGGACATGCACATGAGGATCCTCAGATGGTAATCCCCCAAACTGGTTCTATTAAGCAGTATGAATCAGACCAGTCTTCAGCTCAAAGTTAGGTGTGTCCACCTTCAGCCCGAAATCAGCGTGGCGATGCCTATCAGTCATAGGCTCATACATCTCATCAATGGTCGGTTGCCGAGGCACTTGTGGAGGTCGCTGCTCCTGGAGTCTCAAATTTATCTCCTGCAGTTACCTCTGCAGCTCGGCTATCTGCGCTGCTTGATTGTTAACCATTGGGAATGATAACTTTCTTCAGGCGGAATTCCTTTGCCAGGTGGATTCAATTTCCAGATCTTTGGGTTCAAGTGCTGGACCCTTCTTCCTGGTTCGCATATACTACCTGAAATAGAACACCAGAAGTGACTAACACAAAAAACAAAATAAAAATGCGTAAAATGAAGTCTAGAGTAAATAGCGCAATATAAGAATTAGTGCCAATTATAAATCTATGCAATCCCCGGCAACGGCGCCAAAAACTTGATAGCGTATTTTGCAACACGATATTTTCAACGTGTACAAACCAATGTAGAGGCAAGTAATAAATTATCGAACTTAAGGATTGCAAGCTCAAAATATAATCTAACACTAAAATGCAATTATCTTACTACTATCTAGAAACATCGGTAAAAGAGTTTGATTTATTTATGCTAGGCAATAATTGAAAAGCAATTAATTAAAAAGACAATTAAAAGATTGAGTGTAGAAAATATGGAGAAAACAGGATTCTAGAGCAATCCACTATGATGAATAATTATGCAATATTTATTCAATCCAATTCCAATTTAATCTCCAAACACATGAGTTAATCACATTTATGTTATCAGGTGATTCTTCCAAACTCTAAACCATAACATGGAAATAAAAGACCTAATGACTCCTTCCGGATGCGCAGGAGGACTTCTACTCTTGATTAAAACATCAGACTTTAAACCCTTTAATAACTAAAATTCCTTCCGAACATTCAATTTATTAAATCTAATTATCCTGCAACATTTTGATAAACTTGGACCTGACAGTTCAAAGATAGACCAATCAGCTTTGGGAGAGAATGTACTTAACTTTGACTTCCCATTATTATGGATATAACATGGTGAACCAAAAGCACGAAGATGATCTAAAGAAGGCTTACGACCATGATATATTTCGTATGGAGTTTTGTTCAAGCGCAAATTCAAACCACTTCGATTCTGCGTGTAGCAAACATTCATTGCAGCTTCTCCCCAATATCTTTGACTCAGATCCGTATCCGCAAGCATTGTTCGCACAGCTTCCTTCAGAGTTCGATTTCTCCTTTCTGCAAGACAGTTCGACTGAGGTGTTCTGGCAGTGCACCTTTTATGTCCTATCCCAGCATCAGCACAGAAGTCCACTGATGCTCCGTTATAAAATTCTGTACAATTGTCAGATCTTATTCTTTACACCATGAGCTCTTTGTCGTTCTGAACTCAAATTATCAGTTCCGGCAGGACAATCTTCACTTCGTCCTTGCTTTTGAGTAGTCTCACCCATGTGTACCTAGAGTAATCATCAATAACAACCAAGGTATATTGTTTATTACCTACAATGGGTGGAGTCACCGGGCCGAATAAATCCATGTGCAACAACTCAAGGATCCTATTTCATGTGGCCTTTTCCGAATTGGATCTGTAGGACGCCTTGACTTCTTTTCCTTGTTGACAGGTGATAGCGTATTTTGCAACACGCTATTCTTCAAGTGTACAAACCAATGTAGAGGCAAGTAATAAATTAACGAACTCAAGGATTGCAAGCTCGAAATATAATCAAACACTAAAACGCAAATATCTTACTACTATCTAGACACATCGGTAAAAGAGTTTGATTTATTTATGCTAGGAAATAATTAAAAAAAATTAATTAAAAAGACAATTAAAAGATTGAGTGTAGAAAATATGGAGAAAACAGGATTCTAGGGCAATCCACTATGATGAATAATTATGAAATATTTCTTCAATTCAATTCCAATTTAATCTCCAAACACATGAGTTAATCGCATTTATGCTATCAGGTGATTCTTCCGAACTCTAAACCATAACATGGAATTAAAAGACCTAATGACTCCTTCCGGATGCGCAGGAGGACTTCTACTCTTGATTAAAACTTCAGACTTTAAAACCCTTTAATAACTCAAATTCCTTCCGGACATTCAATTTATTTAATCTAATTATCCTGCAACCTATTGATAAACCTAGACCTTACAGTTCAAAGATAGACCAATCAAATTGCCATCAATGGCCAATATCAAGCAATTAATCAAAACCCAGGAATAATTAGAATGCGAATGGAAAGGGAAAATTGAATTAAATAAACATGTACATAAAATTCATCAAGTTTCAAACCCTAGAATCCACAAAAGACATAGCCAATCATGCTAAATTCCATGAATACAAAGAAGAATAGAATAAAAAATATGGAAAACATTGAAACCAAAAACCAATAGTCTTCAATCCCAAGTCCTCAATCTTTGTTCTTCAAAATTTGCTCCGTTATGCTCCCTCTAACTCTTGATATGCAAAAGTAAGGGTGAAGGTACGTTTTTTGACTTATGGATGCCTCTATTTATACTTATCTTCTACAAACCCAAAAAGATATGGGATTTGGATCAATGTTCACCCAAAACGTCACGATCGGTGACCCATAAGACGTCGATGGCGACTGCCGAGCGTGTACCCGGGTCGCCATCTCTGCACCATACCAAAAACATAGAAATTTGCACGATCGACAATCGGAATGCATGAATGGCGGTCACCGTTCATGTAGTTTGGTCGCCGTTCATGCGCCGAAGCCAACCGTGAGAAAATAGGGGATTGGCAACCCATTTGCGTGATCAGCGACTGCCGTTCATGCATATTGGGTTGCCGATCATGTCGCGTACTGAAATTTGAAGTTCTTCGTTGATCTCTTCTCACTTTTTCTTCTTCCCGGTGCAACAAAACATCAATTGGCTTCATGGTGTTCGATCATATCCTGTAAGTGGCTCAATTGTGCGTGAATCCTGTAAAGATAACCCAAAACCAAGCCAAACGTAATATTTCTTAAAAGTATATGAATAAGACATACAATTATCACTAAACGGCCTAATCTTAGTAAAAAAGATAGCAAATCCACATCAGTAAATGCACAAAATGAGCGTTTATCAACAGGCTCTGCATATTCGTTCCTTCTTGAAGGTTACTTTGGGTAGTCCTCTAACAATATCATTTTTGGAAATACAATAGATAGTCTTAAAGTTTAGATGCGTTAGCCTCTTGTGCCATAACCAGTTTGTCTCTTCCTTGCTGAATGCTATGAAGCATGATGTTTGCTGACCACTTTCCAAATCAACAACATAGAGTCCTCCTTTCGTGATTCCTCTAAGCTTTACCTTTCCAGTGGTCCTTTCACCAATCTCACAACCTGTATCAAAGAAAGAAACAATATATCCATTTTCACTTAGCTGACTGATATGTGCAAAACGTGCGCAACGAAGTGCAAATATACACTGCCAAGTAATATCTAGGAGTATCTAGAGTCGATCCCACTGGGAATGCCTCATATGAAGAATCGTGCACACAGTCAACATACAACAAGGTTTAATCAATTTTTGTGTTGAGTTTAATCCTAATGCAAGAAAGGTAAAGTAATATAAATAAGACACTAGTGATTTCCAATTCCACAACTAACAGGGTAGATTTAGAACTCAGTTGTAAAAAGGCAACTCAGGTTGCTGACTCTACTTGCTGAAGGGATGTCATAGCATGAATCGTAGCTTGCATGTTGGTGCTGAATCTTTGAAATACTCTATGGTTCTTCCAAACTATAGAGATTTCTAGAAGTGTTGTTCGATCCACATATTCCTATACTAGATTAAACAATATCCAGCTCACAATGAACAGATTCACTAAGCACAATAAATCCACACATTTTCCAATGGCTAGATCTAGTTCAAATCAGGGCTCTCTCCTAAACATGCCTTTCCAAACATGAAAAGAAATATATCTTAGCTAAGTTAGCCAAACAAAGTAAGATAAGATTGATAAACAAAGATTTGATAGAATAGCAAGGATTTCAAGTCATAACAACAATCCAACAAGAGATCAACAACCCAAGTCTAAAGTATTTAGCTCATAACTAAAATCATCTGAAACATAACTAGAATATCTTTAGAAGTAAACATAAAAACTATTTAAAACTGCAAACAAAGATAGCTGGGGATGAATTCCTTCAATCCCACAATGGTTTTCTCAGGATTCCTCCTTCGGCCACTCTCTAGATCCACTCTTTGGTGCCTGATCTTTCTTCCTTCCCAAGACTTGAATATTTCTCTCTGAAATCACGCACACACAGAGGTACCCTGTGGCCTATTCTTCATTTCAGTGGCCAGTTGGCCAATCTGAACTTCCAGATTTCTTATAGTTGCTTCCTGGCTTTGGCTTCTCGCCTCTGATTTGATTGTGAAATCCTTCATTAGGTTCTCCAAGGACATAGAGGCTTGGCCTGTGTTCTGAATTTGTAGTTGCTTCATGTGTTGTTGTTGTTGAAGTTGTGGTTGTTGGCCCTGCTGCTGCATTGGTTGTTGTGGCACATGTTGCTGCTGCATATGCGGTTGAGGCCCTGATGAATTCCCTTTATTTGACCAAGAGAAACAAGGATGATTTCTCCATCCTACATTGTATGTGAGAGCATATGGATTGTTCTTATTATTTCCCATGTAGCAGACATATGCAGGGTTATGTAGTCACTCATCAAACATATGTGCTTCTCCACAATAGATACATGAGGTATCCATTAACACTTGGTTCACTGTCTGTTGCATTGGTTGTGATGATTGAGATAGTTGATTTGCTGCCATTGAGGCTTCCATACTCTTAACAAAATCTCAATTGCTTGTTTCTGAGCTTGCATAGTAGTTAGGATGCTAGATTCTGCACCTCCTGTCACCTTCTTGGCTGTTTGAGCTCTGGAGTTTGACCATTGACAATTATTCTCAGAGATCCTGTCTATAATTTCAAAGGCTTCATTATAAGTTTTCAACAATATGGCTCCATTGGCATAAGCATCCAGTACCAACCTTGAAGTTAGGTTCAGTCCATTGTAGAAAGTATCCAGCTGAATGCAATGAGGTATGCCATGATGTGGATATTTCCTCAATAACTCATTAGGATCGGAAATCTCAGGTTGCACAATTCCAGACTTCAAAACATTGAACTTAGGATTTGCATATGCTCGAATGCATTTATCCTTTGCATCTACAATAACCAAAGCATTTCCTGGTTCTTGCTATCATTCTACTTGGTTAGCCATTTGATGTCTCCTTCTCTTTTGTCATCTTTTGTTTTTTCGGAATGTTCTATCAATCTCTGGGTCAAATATCATAACCTCAGGTGGTTCTCTCTGGTTCATACACCAAACAAACCTGAAAAGTGAACAGCAAATCTAATATTAGTACTCTTTTTTTTGAGTTTTTTTGTTAATAATATACTATAAGTAATTATAGCTGCAGTTAAAGAGCAACAAGATTCTTTGGGGTTTCCCCGGCATCGGCGCCAAGAACTTGATACGTGCAAAACATGTGCTACAAAGTACAAGTATACACTGCCAAGTAATATCTAGGAGTATCTAGAGTCGATCCCACAGGGAATGCCTCATATGAAGAATTGTGCACACAGTCAACATACAACAAGGTTTAATCAATTATTGTGTTGAGTCTAATCCAAATGCAAGAAAGGTAAAGTAATATAAATAAGACACTAGTGATTTCCAATTCCACAACTAACAGGGTAGATTTAGAACTCAATTTTAAAAAGGCAACTCAGGTTGCTGACTCTACTTGCTGAAGGGATGCTATAGCATGAATCCTAGCATGCATTCAAGTGCAAAATCTCTGAAACTATAGAGATTTCTAGAAGTGTTGTCCGATCCACATATTCCTATGCTAGATTAAACAGTATCCAGCTCACAATAAACAGATTCACTAAGCACACTAAATCCACACATTTTCCAATGGCTAGATCTAGTTCAAATTAGGGCTCTCTCCTAAACATGCCTTTCCAAACATGAAAAGAAATATATCTTAGCTAAGTTGGACAAACAAAGTAAGATAAGATTGATAAACACCCAGATTTGATAGAATAACAAGGATTTCAAGTCATAACAACAATCCAACAAGATATCAACAACCTAAGTCTAAAGTATTTAGATCATAACTAAAATCATCTGAAACATAACTAGAATATCTTCAGAAATAAACATAAAAACTATTTAAAACTTCAAACAGAGATAGCTGGGGATGAATTCCTTCAATCCCACAATGGTGGCCTCAGGATTCCTCCTTCGGCCACTCTCTAGCTCCAATCTTTAGTGCCTGATCTTTCTTCCTTCCCAAGACTTGAATATTTCTCTCTGAAATCACGCACACACAGGAAATGAGCTGGTCTCCCCTTTTATATATGGCTCCCAAAATTCTAGAAGAATTTCTTTTTAGGTTTCCTCAATTAATGTTGTGATGCCTTAATTCTCCTTGCCCAAGTGCTAATAAATCCAGGTGCTTTCACTTTCCAGCTCAGCCAATTATTATCACGTCCTTGTCAGCACTTAGTAGATGGCCCAGTTCATAATTTTCTCTCTCTCCCCATCTTTCTCTCTCTGGAATACCCTGCATGCTACAACACGCTCTAAGCATCTTACTCAGCATGCGAGTTTCCTTAAGATTTTCACTCTTCGTAATTTCGTGCACTTTTCTTGCTAAAAATAGACCAAAAGGGATTAATTTGCAACAATGACTCACTAGACACTAACTATGCATACACATGCTTATTTAAACCTAAACTGGACTTAAACAAGACTCAAGGGACTTGAATTTATTAATTTACAGGCTTAAATATAATTCTCATGAGAAACATATCACAGACTAATGCTCAGACGGTTGTGCTTGAGATTGTCGATGAGGGCCACATTGATTATTCACATTCCATTCTGCTCGATGCACCCTCTTCCGATTGCTCTAGCTTTTGAATTGTCACCAATGAGACTGAAGGTCCTCTGATCTTTTGAAATTCTATGAAGATCTCTTCATCTCCAGTCATATGACCCGACTATCCACTATCTAAGATCCATTCTTTTAATTTTCTTGAAGTTATTCTTCCTGCACCATGTTCCTCCAAAACAAAGAAGTTATATTTTCGGTACCCGATCAATTACGGGTCCTGCAGGATTAGTTCTCTGGATCATTCCTTTTGGAATGCAGACCTTCGTGATTTTTGACATTTCATTTGTCATCAAATTTTACTACCTTTCTGTTCCTATTGGTGTTGGTCCTAGATCAGAGTGTTTTATATGCAGCAAAAGTATTAATATGATCATGCACTTATCTTGCTAAGATCTCGACTTAGCAAATGTTTATCAAATGTGTTTTAAGCTCGATTCTTCTTTAAGTCAAATTTCATTTTATACTACAACACTTGATGTGTTGAGTTTCAAACATTTGTATGCTCAATATAAAAAAAATAAAGCAATAAGGACACAAGGATTTTATAGTGGTTTGAACAACTGTCCTATGTCCACTCTTCATTCCTCCGACTGAAAATTCACTAAAAGATTGAGTACAAGGTAAGACCTGATCTCTAACGTTGAGCAGCTCCTCCGTTTGGTCTGCGCGCATTTTTAAGCACCTCCGTCTTCAATCTTCAACTAGTGTCGCTTCGTAGAGTGAGGACAAACCTCCCTTCTCCTTCAATGTCGACTATTGGGAGTTTTATAGTTCTTCCCAGAACCTATCCTTGTGTCCGTATTGCCCGTAAGAATCACGCTTGCAAAGAAATCTTGACTGCTAGATTCTTCCCAAAGTAGAAAGAATCCCAAAATAACCTTGGAAGCTTAACTTCGCAGGTATCGAGCTTCATATTTGATAGCTTGTGGGAAAGTTTCAATCAAGAACTAGCTCGGATGAGTTCGCGTGATGTAGAGAGTGTATTTTTTTCTCTTCTTGTTATCTTTGTATATAGAAATTCGTTAACCTTTTAATCAAATTAGGTTGACACATATTTATAAGTGAAGATTCAAACGACTATTTGAATCTTATCCGTTAGACTCAAAGCCATTGCTCGCCTATCTGCATTATTCTATTTTTTTTTGCAGTGGACAGTGTCTCTTCAAGTCTCCTTGTCTCTAATTGGCGGAGCTTCTATTTTTAGTCGTCTCTGTCAAAACGGATCTTTTTATTAAGATCTAAAACTCCTTTGTGTCTGATGATTGTTCTATCTTCTGATTCGTCGGTTTTCCTTGTGATTTGGATCCTTCTGATTTATGAATCTATCATTTCTCTAGATTGCTGATGGTCGTTTGCAGGTTGTTTTCATACAGCTGGTATCTCAGCAGTTTGAGCGAAGACCTTCAGATTCTGTTGGAGTTACTTCTCCAGCATTCTTGTAGCATTCCTCTGTATGTCTAGCCTTTGTTCTCTTTCATAACAGTCTTCAGCAATCATCAAGTCTACTGGCTCCTTCAGCATCCTTGATTCTTCTTCTTTTCTAATTCTATTTCTAATCGATTATGAATTCCTATACAGGACTTTTACAATTTACAAGATACTGAGTTGCTAGAGCTTTGATGCACCAAAACATATCAAACCATGATTATGAATCATTTACAACAAAAGGGGCTTAAAATTTTTAATAATATTCCTAACAATTTCCCCCTTTTTGGTGTGATCAAAACCTCAATCCTAAGCTTTAATTCTAACTGATCATGGGAAACATGATTTATGAGATTACAAAGATTTTCCTATCAAGTCTATTCTCAACATCTCAACTCCCGTAGACTCAGTATGATTCCTAAATGTTCTGCCTCAAAATATCAAGGGTTTTGCTCGATTATTCAAATTATTTATCAAGTAAATGGCTTCCAAATCCTCTATCAGATAAACACATAGCACATTCACATAATTTCATCAAGCTATCACACATGAAAATTTCATACACATCATCAATCCATGCAATTTGCTGATTACAGTGAGTGTGTAATTTAAGCTAATTCAATTAGAATGGCGTTGGACAATAAGATGTTGTCTTCAACCTGGGTTAGTTTTCATTAGTAATATCATGCTTTGTTGTACAGGAAACACATACCCAAATCAAAATAATTTTTTTTTTCAACTAGGAGACTCATAGGGTTAAGAGAGATATTACTTCTTGGTTGTTGAGGAGTCTGAATCAACAGCGTATCTGGCACTTGAAGAACCGACGGTGGACTTTTTCACAATCTTGAGTGCTTCCATCGTAATCTTCATGAAGTTTTCCACAACAGCTTCTCTTTCCTGTCTTCTGATTCTCTATTTCTCTTCAATCTTTCTTTGCTCTTCTCTCTCTTCCTCCTCACGTTGTCTCCTTAAGTCCTCTTCCAGTTGTCTTCGAGCTTCAAGGTGACGAAATCTATCTTCTTGCTCCTTTCGTTACTCTGCTTCCTCTGGTAACCTCTTCTCTTCCCCCTCTTTGATCGCAGCAAAAATCCTGGTGGAGAAGGTCTCGAAGTTGTATTGCTTAGTAGCACGCAATTCGTCTTTTTCCTCGGACATCTGGTTTGTAACTTCGGTGCGCACAATTGTTACCAGGTGCTCACCAATGCTCCGTCCTACCATGATATGGATAAATTGCTGGAGGTCCTTCTGATAAGTGCTGGAGCTCAAAGGCTCAATTGTTAGGATTTGGGGTTCCTCGGATGGCACTATTTGATTCTCGGTAGTAGGCATGAGTGCACTGGTAGCCAATGCTTTAGAGGAAGGGGATGGTAGATCGGCATGAGCTGTTGAGGTAGGTGCATTCTCCCTTCGATCTTCTTCTACACTAGTCATGGGAGAAGGAGGAATCTTTGCATCTTGGAAGACTTGTTGGCCAGTTGAGTAAGGAACTTTTCTTTAAATTTCAACTTCTTCTTCCTATCCTCTTTTCTTTTTTGTGCGTCTTGTTTTTTTGTTATCTTTCTTTTTCAAATCCTCAACTGCGGCCATCTGTCTTCTTGTGCCAGGAGATTTAAATTGCTGAGTGAATGATGGAGAGTCTTCAACAGCATATTCGGATGGTGGCAATGAGCGATCTCCAGTGACTGCTCTGTGTGCTTTGATCTTCTGCAGCTTGGCAGCAACCTGCTTCCCCGTATACCGTCGTTTGGATGTCTGGTCCTTCGACTCGTCAGCCCATTCTTCTTCACTCTTCCAATAGTTGAGACCCATCCTGCCCATCATAATCGCGCGGTCCTCATAATGTAGTTCATGAGTGGCATAATTGAAGAATTGCCATCTCAAAAACTCTATTCTTAACCATTCTAAATCAGAAGACTTGCCCAATAATTCTGCAGGATATGAGTTCTCGACTTTGGTAGCAACTTGAGGTTCAATAAAGATACAAATATCTTTCGCCAATGAGATGACATCATCATTATTCTCATCTCTCACCCTGACAGGAGGACACCACTTTGCAATCCTCTTAGCTTTGTAGTTCCTGTCGGGTAATCCTTCCATGGGTACTCTGATAATTTCACCTCTAAATACAGTTTCTCCATCTATGACAACTCCTTTATCCTCCTCATCGTTACAATTAGGGATATTGCTGAATGATATACCTGATACTTCCGGAGAGCTAGGAATTGGAATGCGTCGTTGCCAGATGGACTCAATGGTACTTTTGAGCACATTGGTAGTATCTGCATCAGAATTCCATCCTGGAACTGTAGATGGATCTACTCCCAATGAGCATAGATACTGCTCGTTTCTTGCTCGTACGAGGGCTTCAACATCCTCATTGGTAGTGACCTCGTTTTGGTCTTGTGATTCTTCAGCAGTGGGTTCAACAATATGTATTCCTTCGAATGAAGTGATGATCCGATGAGCGTTGATAAGCTCATTATTTGACTCGCTTATCTATATTATTAGACCCGACCTCCCTGGCGGTGAATTGAGGTATCGTCGAGCAGCGACGTTAAATCAAGCACTTGCTGGGAGGTAACCCAACCTTTTCCGTATTTCCTATGTAATTTTAGTTTTTTTATTTATTTCGAATTTCTATTATTTTTACGTTAACAGTTATTTTGTAGTTTAATTAGAAAAACAAATTGAGTACGGCTCGACGTCGATCGACGCAGCCTGCCGTCGATCGACATCAAGCAACCCGGCGTGATACTCTTCGATCCACAGCAAGGATCAATAAGAAGGCTTCGTATCGATCGATGCAAAGTGCCAGCAGCAATTATTTCACGTCGTGCGATGTTCGAAGACTCCAAGGGATAAAAAGTTGATGTCTGAGATCAAGAACCAGGTATCGTTCCCTCTTTTGTCTGATTTTCAAACTTATTCCACTCTTAGAGTCGGAAAATAAGTTTGGGGGGATGTGGACAAGAGATGGACTTCTATCTTTTATTTATTCTGCTTTCCGCCTTAAAACTTTTAAGTTTTATTATATTTTGTGTGGAAAAATTTTGAGTTTTGAGATAACCTAAATGAGATTGTGAGATTAGAATCGGTTGAGGGTTGAGTTTGAATTGATTGTGATTGTGGTTAGATGCCTATGAATGTAGAATACCACATGATAAGATTGATTTGATACTTATGCTTGCATGCCGATTGAGCTGATTGAAATTGACTATGGAAGTAAAATTTTGAACCCTTGTGTGAGAAATTTGAGCCTTTATTTCGTTTGATGTGAGATTCCCATGTGTGTTTTGATTTCTCTAGAACTTGCCTATTTGCAGTGTTGAGACTGCATAGTGTGCACAAGCTTAGGAAATGAACTTAGGCCATCTTTGATAGCCCGATTCCCTAAACACTGTCCCTTCACATTAAATTTCCCTTGTTAGCCACTTTTGAGCCTATACAAAATTTTTTTTCCTTGTCTATGAGATTAAGAAGAAGTATTGGATTCCCTCATGTTTTGAGTTGTGGTATATGGGGTGGAATGACTGTGAGATGGAGATAAGAAAATATAAATTAGTGGTGAAATGATGTGTGAAAAAGAAGCTCAAAGAAATAATTAGAACTCTCATAAGCTCTCTGAAAAGATAAGAATACAAAAATATGTAAAGAGCATAAGAGATTCAAAATGAGCTAGAAGAAAAAAAAAAGGTTGTATATTTGTTGATATAGTTGAGGAGATGAGGTGGATGATGATTGAGAGTGGTTGTAGTTTGTTGAGTTGGCCACTTAATGGATTCTAGTCACTTGACCATATTTCCCTACCTTATTAGAAAAAAAAAGCCTACATTACAACCTATTGAAAGTCCTTTTTGATTCTAGACTTGTGTGTACATTCTAGTAGTGGAGATATTAGAAAATTTGCAAGCCTACGGTAGAAATTTCTTCATACATGTTGTTGAGTGCTTTCATCTATACCTTAAACACTTGAGAATTGAGCGATACAGTTCTTGTGAGTTCTTCCATTGTTGATGAATATTCTGTCTCTTTCAAATTGCTTGTGCGTAGTGGATTTTTTATTCTTGACTGTGATGAATCTTTTGAGGCATTGCACTTTAATCGCATGATCTTTTGATTTCTTTCTTGCCTATTGATTGAGGACAATCAAACGTTTAAGTTTGGGGGGTTGATAAGCTCATTATTTGACTCGCTTATATATATTATTTTCTACTATTTTATGTAGTCTTATTGAGTTTATATATATATATTTTATGCATGAGTCTATATTGGGTGGTATTATGCGTACTTTGGTGTGTTTCTACAGGTTAAAAGCCAAATTCACTTGAAAATCGTTTCGAAAGCAGTGACGTGTAAGAGTAGCAGTGAAGAGTTCTTCCACAATAGTAATTCGGGCTATTGGTATATAGCAATGGATGAAGCTTTGAGTTAGCTCTCTAACACAACTGGAATCGGGTCAATCGGAGTTCGGGAGAGGAAGTTATGGCCAAAACCGTGAGACCGCGCAGAAGGGGCGAGAGACCACGTCGATCGACATGAATCCTCATCGATAGACACCAAAGATGAAGCCACGTCGATCGATGCCAATCAGCAACGATCGACGCGGGTTTGCTGGCGCGGGAATTTGATGAAAATCGGCATTATATCTTTAGCCCTAGATTTGATAGGATACCCATCCACCCATATAAATAACCTAGAAAATTCATCTTTTTGGATCAGCTATCATAGGAATCATCATATTTTTTAGTTTTTAGAGTTAGGAGACTTGGGAAACACGAAACCCTTTATTTTTCTTGTAAGTTCTTTATGTTTATGCAATTTAATATGTTTTCTTTTGGATTTCTATCAGCGATGAGTGGCTAGAAACTCTAACGGGTTCTAGGGTTGATATTATTATGGATGCATGTTAGGATTAATTAATTAGGTTCATGATTCCTGTGTTTATTTTTAATTCTAATTTAATTCAAGGACGGAGAGGTGACGATTAATTTAGATGTCTAGCTATTGATAGAAGGACCGAGAGGTGAATATTTATAGTGGGATTAGGAATGCATGATACAATCTTCACTATCCAAACGGATGTACTAGACTGTAGGAATTGAACTGATTTGCTTATCAGATTGACTAGTTTGGTGTACTTGAGACCGAGCGAAGATAGTCACTAATTAGTAATCTAAGTTATATTTGCCGAACAAGGAAATATAGCATTGTTGCAGTATTCCACCTGTTAAGTTAATTGATTCCTACATGTTATCCATGATAAAAATTCTTCCCTAGAATTTGTGTTCTTTTAAATTTGATTTCAAAACCCCTTTAATTTTCAGCATTGTCATCTTGATTTTCTAAACCAAAACCCTGATTTTGAATTCCTCAAACAATGAGTCTTAGGATCATAGCTAGTATATAGGATATTTTCCCCACACAATTCCCCTATATTCGATAACCTTAGGGTTTACAAATTTATTTGCTACTGTTGCTATAATTAATCGGTAGATTTTACAGTGATCAAATTGGCGCCGTTTTCGGGGAATTGTTAGATTTTATCTTGTCACTAGTTCGTTCTAGGATTTGCTGGATTGAGTTTTATTTTCTGTACGTGTGCATGTGTGATTTTTCGTTTCTGCATTGCACGTTGATCGACGCCCCTTAGCGTCGATTGACGTCGATCATCTTTTTGCATCGATCGACAGACACCTTACGTCGATCGACGCCGACCACTTTCTTGCATCGATCAATGTGACATTCACGTCGATCGACGCTGAACTGATATTACCTATTTTCTGTGCAGGTGCATGAACACGCGAGCTTAAGGAAAAACACTCGAGGCCTTTGTCCCTGAAATTGAAGCAACCTGTAGGAAAATCAAAAAGAAAGGAAAAGAAAAACTACGAGAGATGGCTGAGAATCCTGAAGCACCTCTACAAAATATGACTCCCGAGGAGCAGAGGCAATTTGTGAATGAAGTACAACAACTGAGAGCACAACTACAAGCAACCCAGGCTACTCAGGCAGAGCAAGCTGCAAGACTGGCAGAGTTGAACAACAGGCAGATTGTGGTTCCACAAAGGTCCATCTTGGATCGATTTCTTCCACAGCAAGTGGAGGCCGAATTCAGAGTTGGCATCGATGCCAACAATTTTGAGCTGCACACAAGCCTTATCCAGATGGTGCAGCAAAATCAGTTTGGGGGGAGAGTTGTAGAAGATCCATATACCCACCTCAACCAATTCATTGAGGTGTGTAACACTGTGAAGCAGAATGGAGTAACCCAAGATGTAATCAGATTGAGACTGTTCTTGATCTCACTCAGAGACGAGGCACGGTCTTGGTTTGCTGGACTGGATAAGAGTCAAATCGGGACATGGGAGGAGCTTCGAGCAGAGTTCCTTACCAACTACTTCCCACCGAGCCTGCTGCTGAAGAGGAAAGCTGCCATTACTACTTTCAAGCAGATGTATGATGAGTCACTCTACGAGGCCTGGAAGAGATACAAAGAGCTTCTACGACTCTGTCCTGGACATGACATCAATCTGGAGATGCACGTGTGCCATTTCTATGAGGGTTTGAATCCTCACATGAAGGAGCTGGTTGATGCATCCGCTGGAAGGATACTGATGAAGAAGAGTGGTGCAGAGAGCATGAGGTTGCTGACAGACATGGCGCTGAATAGCCACTAATGGCCGACCGATAGACAGATTTCGGTCAAAGCTGTGGAAGCCAAGCCAGAAATTGATGTGGTTGTTGAGGTGAAAAAGCACCGAGAAGAGATTGAAAAATTGGGCACAGCACAAGCTGCAGCTGTTGCAGATTCAAGCATGGCTATTATTTTGGTGGAGGCCGACTACATCAACCGGGGTGCAAGCACTTCGTCTGGAACTTCCGGGATGGAGGTGAACTACATTGGCGGTGGTTATCACAATAACTACCAAGGCAATCAAGGGTATCATTACAACCATGGGCGATCTCACCCTGGTTTTTCTTATTCTAACCCTTCTGCTGCAGAACACCCTCCGCCTGGTTTTGATGTAGGTTCTGGAGGAGAAATTGTGGAAAGGAAGAAATCTGTGCTGGAGGAGACGCTCGAGAAATTCATCAAGAGCTCGGATAACCGGTTTGGGAAAGTAGAAACCGAGGTAAAGGGGATGGCCAACCACATGCAGCTGATGACGAAACATCATCAGATGTTGGACACCCAATTGAGCCAAATTGCCACTACCCTCATCAATCATCATAAGCTGGGACAGTTGCCAAGTACGACAGAGGTGAACCCCGCAAAGGAAAAGCCAGTGAAGGCCATTACTCTGAGGTCTGGGACGAGCTACAAAGGTCCCGAGATGGCTGTGAACGATTCTGGAGGCGAAAAAGAGCAAAACTGCGCGGGACAGGGATCCACGTCGATCGACGCACCATCCATGTTGATCGACGCAGAAGAGAAAGCCCCATCGATCGACGCCACCCTACGTCGATCGACGCTGAAGTCTGTTCCAGGCGCAAAGCTGAAGCAGTCTGAAGATCAACCCCCTCCTTTGCCATTCCCACAGAAGTTCACGAAGCAGAAAGAGGGCGAGAAATTCTCCAGATTTGTGGAGAATTTGAAGAAGGTCAGCATCAACATCCCGCTGATCGAAGCACTGAAGGAGATTCTGGGGTACATGAAGTACCTACAGAAATTTATGAGTGGAAAGAAACAATTTGTGGAGAACAAGACGGTGAAGATCCACGAGCAGTGCAGCCTGCTACTTCAAAAGTAGGTGCCCATCAAGAGAAGCGATCCTGGATGCTTCTCTATTCCGGTTGAGATTGGGGGACACATGTTCGAGAGAGTATTATGTGATATTGGGGCCAGTATCAACCTGATGTCGTACTCCATCTACAAGCATCTCAACATCGGAGAGATGAGGCCCACGATGATCACCCTGCAGATGGCGGATCGGTCTATGTCCCGCCCGAAAGGTATACTAGAGGATGTGCTCATTCGCGTGGGTCATCTCAATTTTCTTAAAGATTTTGTGGTACACCATATGAAGGAGGACGAGAACATGCCCATGATCTTGGGGCGTAAGTTTCTCGACACTATCGCAGCTCTCATTGACTGTCGAGGCGGCGAAATCACACTTCAGGCGAACGATGAAAGGATTACCTTTGTGATCGACAAGAACAAGAAGAAGGTAGAGTGCAATTGAATCTCCACTACGGACGATGGAGATGAATCTGAAGTGGAAGAAACAGCCGCCATAGAGTGGGAGCGAGGAAACGAAAGAGAGCTCACCACCATTATCGAAGACCAGAAGGTTTACATGGTGGATGCCAAAGGCCGGCGAGTCTTGACCCGACCTCCCTGGCGGTGAATTGAGGTATCATCGAGCTGCGACGTTAAATCAAGCACTTGTTGGGAGGTAACCCAACCTTTTCCGTATTTCCTATGTAATTTTAGTTTTTTTTATTTATTTCGAATTTCAATTATTTTTACGTTAACATTTATTTTGCAGTTTAATTAGAAAAAAAATTGAGTACGGCTCGACGTTGATCGACGCTGCTTGGCGTCGATCGACATCGAGCAGCCCGGCGTGATACTCTTCGATCCACAGCAAGGATCAATAAGAAGGCTTCGTATCGATCGATGCAAAGCTCCAGCAGCAATTATTTCACGTCGTGCGATGTTCGAAGACTCCGGGGGATAAAAAGTTGATGTCTGAGATCAACAACCAGGTATCGTTCCCTCTTTTGTCTGATTTTCAAACTTATTCCACTCTTAGAGTCGGAAAATAAGTTTGGGGGGATGTGGACAAGAGATGGAACTTCTATCTTTTATTTATTCTGCTTTCCGCCTTAAAAATTTTAAGTTTTATTCTATTTTGTGGGGAAAAATTTTGAGTTTTGAGATAACCTAAATGAGATTGTGAGATTAGAATCGGTTGAGGGTTGAGTTTGAATTGATTGTGATTGTGGTTAGATGCCGATGAATGTAGAATACCACATGATAGGATTGATTTGATACTTATGCTTGCTTGCCGATTGAGCTGATTGAAATTGACTATGGAAGAAAAATTTTGAACCCTTGTGTGAGAAATTTGAGCCTTTATTTCGTTTGATGTGAGATTCACATGTGTGTTTTGATTTCTCTAGAACTTGCCTATTTTCTGTGTTGAGACTGCATAGTGTGCACAAGCTTAGGAAATGATCTTAGGCCATCTTTGATAGCCCAATTCCCTAAACACTGTCCCTTCACATTAAATTTTCCCTAGTTAGCCACTTTTGAGCCTATACAAATTTTTTCTTTCCTTGTCTATTAGATTAAGAAGAAGTATTGGTTTCGCTCATGTCTTGAGTTGTGGTATATTGGGTGGAATGACTGTGAGATGGAGATAAGAAAATATAAATTAGTGGTGAAAAGATGTGTTAAAAAGAAGCTCAAAGAAATAATTAGAACTCTCATAAGCTCTCTGAAAAGATAAGAATACAAAAATTATGTAAAGAGCATAAGAGATTCAAAATGAGCTAGAAGAAAAAAAAGGTTGTGTATTTGTTGATATATTTGAGGAGATGAGGTGGATGATGATTGAGAGTGGTTGTAGTTTGTTGAGTTGGCCACTTAATGGATTCTAGTCACTTGACCATATTTCCCTACCTTATTAGAAAAAAAAAATCCTACATTACAACCTATTGAAAGTCCTTTTTGATTCTAGACTTGTGTGTACATTCTAGCAGTGGAGATATTAGAAAATTTGCAAGCCTATGGTAGAAATTTCTTCATACAAGTTGTTGAGTGCTTTCATCTATACCTTAAACACTTGAGAGTTGAGCGATATACTTCTTGTGAGTTCTTCCATTGTTGATGAATTTTCTGTCTCTTTCAAATTGCTTGTGCATAGTGGATTTTTGTTTCTTGACTGTGATGAATCTTGTGAGGCATTGCACTTTAATCGCATGATCTTTTGATTTCTTTCTTGCCTATTGATTGAGGACAATCAAACGTTCAAGTTTGGGGGGTTGATAAGCTCATTATTTGACTCGTTTATATATATTATTTCCTACTATTTTATGTAGTCTTATTGAGTTTATATATATATTTTATGCATGAGTCTATATTGGGTGGTATTATGCGTACTTTGTTGTGTTTCTACAGGTTAAATGCCAAATTCACTTGAAAACCGTTCCGAAAGCAGTGACGTGTAAGAGTAGCAGTGAAGAGTTCTTCCACAATAGGAATTCGGGCTATTGGCATATAGCAATGGATGAAGCTTTGAGTTAGCTCTCTAACGCAACTGGAATCGGGTCAATCGGAGTTCGGGAGAGGAAGTTATGGCCAAAACCGTGAGACCGCGCAGAAGGGGCGAGTGACCACGTCGATCAACGTGAATACACATCGATCGACACCGAAGATGAAGCCACGTCGATCGATGCCAATCAGCAACGATCGATGCAGGTCTGCTGGCGCAGGAATTTGATGAAAATCAGCATTATATCTTTAGCCTTAGATTTGATAGGATACCTATCCACCCCTATAAATAACCTAGAAAATACATCTTTTTGGATCAGCTATCATAGGAATCATCATATTTTTCAGTTTTTAGAGTTAGGAGACTTGGGAAACACGAAACCCTTTATTTTTCTTGTAAGTTCTTTATGTTTATGCAATTTAATATGTTTTCTTTTGGATTTCTATCTGCAATGAGTGGGTAGAAACTCTAGCGGGTTCTAGGGTTTATATTATTATGGATGCATGTTAGGATTAATTAATTAGGTTCATGATTCCTGTGTTTATTTTTAATTCTAATTTAATTCAAGGACCGAGAGGTGACAATTAATTTAGATGTCTAGCTATTGATAGAAGGACCGAGAGGTGAATATTGATAGTGGGATTAGGGATGCATGATACAATCTACACTATCCAAACGGTTGTACTAGACTGTAGGAATTGAACTGATTTGCTTATCATATTGACTAGTTTGGTGTACTTGAGACCGAGCGAAGATAGTCACTAATTAGTAATCTAGGTTACATTTGCCAAACAAGGAAATATAGCATTGTTGCAGTATTCCACCTGTTAAGTTAATTGATTCCTACATGTTATCCATAATAAGAATTCTTCCCTAGAATCTGTGTTGTTTTAAATTTGATTTCAAAACCCCTTTAATTTTCAGCATTGTCATCTTTATTTTCTAAAGCAAAACCCTGATTTTGAATTCCTCAAACAATGAGTCTTAGGATCACAGCTAGTATATAGGATATTTTCCCCACACAATTCCCCTGGATTCGATAACCTTAGGGTTTACAAATTTATTTGCCATTGTAGCTATCAAAACTCCTTTCTCCTTGCGCAGGAGTCTGCAACCTTCTTGATTCCTTTACGGCTTTTTTCAATTGCTTTCTTTCAAGATCAGCAGCTGATACAACTTCTGGGTTTTCAAACCCTTCATCAGCAAAAGCGACCTTGCATTTTCCTTTCGTGACTTGTGTTTTCTCAACATCTCTTCGAGTTATGCTATAGGATTGCTCACCAGCTTGAATCTTGGCATTTTTCTCGGTGTAGCTGGCCATGACCTCTCCGTAGCGAGTATCTCTCTCTTCAAGAGTCATTTGTAGACTAAACTTGTCATAATCCTTCTGCTCGCGTGCTCTTTGGAGTGCTTTTGGTTGTCGCCTCTTCTTCCGTAAGTTCTTCTCATCGGAAAATTTAAGCCTTCATTTTGGATCTTTCGATGTTGTCTCAGCAGTGTCCGCCTCATCATCCTGAATGACGTTGGGAATTTGTAGAGAAGTGTCTACCTCTCGAACTGTGATCTTGATTGTTGATCCCTGAAATCTGTCGTGCTTTCCCTTCTTCTTGGCTTGTTCTTCCTCACCTGTTGGTTTTCTACTCCTCTGCTGAGGGCTTCTTTGTGAGCGCCTCTTCTTCACGGTGGTTGGCTCAGGGGTTGACCGGTTTCCAGCAATGTGATGTCGACCAAATATTCAAACTCAATAAACAGGGCATCCTGTTCTGCTTTCTTCCTTTCTTCTTCAACTTCTTCGGTGGTAAGTGTAACATCAGTAGGCATGACAACATGTCCCTGGTAGGGATCTTCTTCTTCGGAGACTGGATCACCGGGGTTGACATTGGTCTTTCCCTTTGGAATCAATGGTTCCTTAAAACTCTTCGGCGGTTGTTGTTTCTTGGTTGGTGGTATGTAATCGGAGTATATCAAATCCTTATCACGACAGCGCTTGTCCTCCGGGATGATTCCTTCTAGAAAGTGACTGCTCTTTAGTCCAAAACCTACATCCTGAGTGAATGTATGATCCGTCTTCATGTTCTTGTTCATGTACACGTGTGCTAGCCACTTGGTGTAGATGAACTTTGCCCAATTTTCTCGGATTGATCTTCAACGCCATCATAACAGCAAACTGCTTAGCACTTAGTTCGGAGAGTGAACTAACCTCACCTACTAACATCCTTATAACAACCTGTGCAAGGCTCTTCATTGATTTTGCTAGTGATCTCAGGGGTGCTGTTGTTTTCCATGGTTCTTTGAAGTTCTCCTCTTTCCACCTTAGCCATGTTTTCTTCGTTTCAGCTTCGTCGTTAACTTTGTAGTTAGCTACATCTTCACCGTCTCCTAGTAGATCATACTTCTTCTCCAAAACTTCCGGGCTCACAACAATCTCTGTGCCCAAAAAATTTTAGTGAACAACTCTTCACTTTCATCAACTACTGCTCGAGCAAAGAACTCTGCAACTATGTGCGGACAAAATTTCTTGGGTTCCGCAAATAGATACTTCAACAAATTCTCGCGGTCAATCTTACCTATGATAATGTCACACGAGTGCTTCCAGAACAGTGGTTCGTATAGTATCTTGTCCTTCTTGACTTGAGCCGCTCTCCTTTGCTCGTAGGTCAGTTTACCAGATTCCTTGCCATGACTTATGGAAACTAGGCAATAATATGGAATTAAATCATCAATTTCCTCCGTTTTGTAGATTCCTGTGAACGTCGGTTAAAATTAGTCAGGCTCTCCGTGCATGATGGGTCGTCTGGATGATTCGGCAGGGGGACTGGTTCGGTTAGAAGATTTTGCCATTGATGTTTCTTCTGAAAACTCAAAATGTGTCGTGTAGAAGAAATTTCAAAATCAGAATTTATGGGAGTATTAGGATTTAGAATTTCCAAACCAAACTTCCTTTATACTATCCCAAGTAACCGAATTTGCTGTGAGCGGTTGGATCTGTACTTCTGATATGGATGAATCGATGGTTGGGCAGTTGGTGACGCTTTGCCTTACGTCCTAGGAAGTTGGAAACTTGTGCGTGGCTGACGTGTCTGCAGAGTATTCGTGCCGCCCTGAGCTAGAGTTACTTTTTAATTAAAGCAAACTCTGTAGCTCCTTCCTCATTAGATAATCCTGCCTTTCGAGATATATTTAAAATTATTATGTCCTCCTTGTTTGTTGGTCAACATGCAGAGATGCATTTGCTGAGGGTAGCGTATCCAACAATGTGAAAGGCCTATGCTGAGAGCTTGGACTCAGCATACGATTATCAGAAATACCCCTTTATTTTGAATACTGTGGATCACATAGTTTGCTGAGAGCTTGGACTCAGCAATCGCTTCCTTGATTCTGTTGTGATCTTTGCAATCCTTGGACCTTATTTGCTGAGAGCTTGGACTCAGCATCTTCCTTAAGGTCATTTTATTCAGTAGACAATTTATAATCAGCTGAGAGCTTAGATTGAGTAGCTACTTGAGCATTATCCTTAACTATCTACTGACATCTGCTAAGAGCTTGAACTCAGCATTCTTCGGGGTTCCACTAAGAGCTTTGACTCAGTAGACAACACAGACTCATTTAAGCATTTTAATCCGCATTGGAGCAAAGAGTCTCTTTACTGAGAGATTGGAATCAGTAAACGATTTTCCAGTTTTGTTTGCTATCGCCGAATTGCACTTAATATCTGATTGCTGAGAGCTAGGACTCAGCATTCACCGGATATCTACTGAAAGCTTGCATTTAACAATTCTTTTAGACTCTTAAGATTATATGAATACTTTAAGTTCAAGAGTCTTTACTAAGAGCTCATACTCAGTAAGTGTCGGGAATCTGCTGAGAGCTTTAACTCAGCAATTAGCAGAGAATAGTTTGCTTGAATTGATTCTCCATTTCTATTATCAAGCACTCTCCTTCCGACTATGGTTAGCGAGACCGTTAAGAAATTCCTATCTTCTGATTTTCCTTTAAGATTTTCAATCATTTTCCAGGAAAATCATAAGAATTGTAGATAGGATTCTAAGTACACAAGGAGTGTATTGATCTAGCATTTTGATTTAGGCAATTATATTGTTTGAGACAATCGAGTATTGTCATCAAAACGAGCATTTTATTGATATCATTGATTTACAAAAGTTACACTTCGCAAAGTAAAATACTACAAGTTTACAATGATCAATTTATCTTCAGACTGCTCCAAATAACGTCTTTGCTAGATGTACTCCTTCTTGGTCTTTTCCCCGAGCTCATTGCTGCAAGTCACCCCACTTGCGCAGCAATGTCTTTTACTAAGGCTGTAAGATGTCTTGTATGTAGACATCTCTTCAGCTTCCTGCCTTGTTGCTTTCCTGTGGACACTGCAGCATACAAAAGAAAATCCGAAGCCTACAGATCTCACCATCTGCACGGATCGGCGCTCTTGTCCACATACTTCAAATCTTCTAGCTCTTAATGCCATACTGGCATCCATACAGTTGTATTGTGAGTATCACCAGCACCACTCGCGAGCTTTTCTTTGCTCTTCAGATGTTGAGTAGATGATTCAAGTTGCATCTACTTCATCTGAGAGCCTTTCCATGATCTCATCATCTTCTCCATGGTTTGAATCATGATTTTGGAAGAAGAGATGGGAAGAAATTTAATGGGCCCTTTGGATGCCTTATTTGACGGCACCAAGAGGGCTTTCCCATTCCTTGTGACTAAGGAATATCCATCCTAAGACCAACCTGACAAGCTTATATCTCTCCAACGAGAAAGCTGTCATGGCCTGACAGAATGGACGACCTATCTTCATTCGGTTCTAATATCAGAAAGCTCATCGTCCATGGTGAACTGAGAATTGAGAGAATATTCTTAGATGTGATCTCTGTGAAGATTATGACTCTTCCTCTCAATTTGGAGACTTCCAAGTCACATTGCTCGGATCCATTTTGGAGGTATTTTGGTGAACTGGTAAAGAACAATAGTTTTGGTTTCTTCGAGCAACAGGGTTTCAAGAGCAGGGAATGAAAGGCAAGTGATAGATCTATTGTTCAGAGGTTTTAGAATATGATTCTCCTAAGCAAGATAACCTCTCCTTAAATAGATGTAACTCCTCCTAGAGAATTGTTCATCCAATCACTTCGTTTACCTTGGGAACCGACGGTTTCACAATGACTTTCCACGTGGCCGCTATTCTCAAAACTGAATCGTCTCGAGCCTTGAAAGAAATCTTCGGTAATGATAGTGAATATCTATTGTCGCTTTGTCATTGATGATGATCTTAATTGATACGTCAGTTGAGTATCCCGATAATTATTCCCTTATTTGATCAATTTTCCAGAATTTATTCAGCATATACTGATTCAACAATCCTTTTCTTCTGTTGAGAGATGGGACTCAGCAATCTCCTGACTTAATCTGCTGGAATCAGTATTCTTCAATATTTGAGCATCTGAATTGCTGAGAGCATCTGAGCAATCAACAAAACTTTGACATTTTATTTCTAAAGAGCGTGAGATGGGACACACTCTTATTCCGCATCGTCTTCATGAAATCCAAACAGCTATAGAAATCCAATACTTGAGAAAAACCAAGAACAAAATGAGAGCTGGGACTCATTCTTCCGTAACCTCGTCTAATTCCAATAGACCAAGCTTTAGACAAAGCTCCTTAAATCTATTTTCTGCTAGAGGTTTGGTTAATATATCTGCTAGCTGATCTTCTGTTCTGATGTAATCCACGGAGATATCCTTTTTCTCAACATGATCTCGAACGAAGTGATGTCTGATATCGATGTGCTTCGTCCTGGAATGATGTACCGGATTCTTTGTGATGCACATTGCACTGTTGTTGTCGCAATATATAGGAACATAACCAGTGTTGACTTCATAGTCCTGCTTGCTGCAGCTTGCTGTAGCTACATATCCTGTTTCTGTTGTGGATGTTGCCATGGAATGTTGTTTCTTGCTGAACCAGCTTATCAGCTTATGACCAAGGAATTAACATGTTCAAATCGTGCTCTTTCGATCAATTCTGCAGCCTTCGAAATCCGAGTCTGGATATCCTACGAAATGAGATCATCTGCTCTGGGATATCAAATTTCTAAAGATTCCGTTGCATTCAGATATCTAACAATCCTTCATGCGTATTCTATGTGTGATTTCTTTGGATTTGCTTGATATCTAGCAGATATGCCTACATCATACGAAATGTTTTGTCTGCTAGCCATCAAATATAATAGAAAGCCAACTATTCCTCTATATGCTGTGGGGTCTACAGATTCGCCTTCTTCGTCCATTGATATTTGACATGTCATGCTCATGGGAATCCACAGTATCTTTGTCTTCTCTGGGCAGAATTTGCTGATGAGATCCTTGGTATACTTCTTCTGGTGGATGAAGATCCCATCACTGGATTGCTGAACTTGTAGACCTAGAAAATATAACATCTTTCCCATCATACTCATGTGGAAGTTAGTCTGCTTTAGTCGAGCAATCTTCTCATAGATATTTAGATTTCTTGATCCAAATATGATGTCATCCACATAAATTCAAACGAGGAAAATTTCTTCAACATCTTTGAACAAGAATAACGTCCTGTCGATCTACCCTTTCCTGAATCTATACTTAAGCATAAACTGTGACAGTGTCTCATACCAAGCTCTTGGGGCTTGCTTCAGACCATAGAGAGCTTTCTTTAATCTGTACACCTTGTTTCCGCTTTTGGATCCTGGAGGTTGCTCCACGTAGACTTCGTACTTTAATTCGCCATTCAGGAATGCGCTCTTGACGTCCATCTGAAAGACAGTAAAACCATGATGGGAAATATATGCTAGAAATAGCCTGATTGCTTCCAATCAAGCTACCGGAGCAAAGGTTTCGTCGAAGTCTATCCCTTCGCACTGTGCATATTCTTTAGCAACGAGTCTAGCTTTGTTGCAAATGATAAGTCCATTACCGTCTTTCTTATTCTTGAATACCCATTTGGTTGCTATCACTGATTGATGTGTCGGCCGATCGACGAGATCCCATACGTGATTCCTTGTGAACTTTGATAGTTCTTCCTTCATTGCGTTGATCCAATCAGCTGATTTGAGTGTGTCTACCACTTTGGTAGGTTCCTCTTGCGATAAGAAGCAGGCTAGCATGTCACTATGTTTGGTTCGGATTGGATCTGCAAGATCTCCTAAGATCGCTTCAGTGGGATGATCTCTGAGCAACCACTTTGGTCTTTGTAGTTCTTCTACAAGAATGACTTGATTGTTGGACGTTCCGATAGGTTCTTCTGAGACAGGTAAATCAACAAGCTGTAGATCTTCCAAGCTATCTGCTACTCTTGTTGGAGTATCTTCTGCTGAAAGATTGTCTTCTGGCATATCGTCTGCTAGATTTGGGTTTGCTGATGTAGTGCTCCTATCTCCAACATTTTCTTCAGCAGAGTTGTTTTCAATAATTCTCTGGCCATTCTGGGGATTTTCAGTAGCATCTTCATTTCGTTGATGGACTTCTTCTGCTTGATTTCCCCTTTGACATGCAAGCTTTTTGAGAGAACTACCAGTTGCATCACATGCCATCTTGACTGTTAGCTGATTAGTCAAGATCTCTAGTAGAGAAGATGATTCACTCATTAACTTAGTCGGATCAATTGGTTCTGCTTCGGAAGTATTGGAGCCCGAAGGTCCATTGACATCATTGGTTTCATGAAGCTCATCTCTTTGACTTCTCAGGATCCTGCGCACTAAAGTAGCTTCATAGAAAATAACATTGCATGTTATTTCCACAAGCTTGGTTGTCTTGTTAAGCACTCTATATCCCATGTGAGATAGATGTCTGTATCCTAGCAACACTCCTTTGTCAGCTTCGGGAGAGAAAGTACTTAACTTCGACTTCCCATTATTATGGATATAACATGGTGAACCAAAAGCAAGAAGATGAGCTAAGGAAGGCTTACGACCATGATATATTTCATAGGGAGTCATGTTGAAGTGAAGATTCAATTCACTTCGATTCTGCGTGTAGCAAGCATTCATTGCAGCTTCTCCCCAATATCTTTGACTCAAATCTGAATCTGCGAGCATTGTTCGCACAACCTCTATGAGAGTCCTGTCTTTTCTTTCTGCCAAACCATTCTTCTGAGGTGTTCTGGCAGTGGATCTTTCATGTCCTTTCCTAACGTCGGCGCAGAAATCCATTAATGCTCCGTTGCAGAATTCAGTACCATTGTCGGATCTTATCCATTTCACCGTGAGCTCTTTGTCATTATGAACTCGAAGTATCAGCTCCGGAAGGATAATCTTCACCTCGTCCTTGCTTTTGAGTAGTTTTACCCATGTGTACATGGAATAGTCATCAATAACAACCAAGGTATATTGTTTATTACTTATAGTGGGTGGAGTCACTAGTCCGAAAAAATCCATGAGCAGCAGCTCAGGGATTTTGTTTGAAGTGGCCTTTTCCAGATTAGATCTGAAGGACGCTTTGACTTGTTTTCCTTGTTGACAGACTATGCATATTCCTTCCTTCTTGAAGATCTCTTTGGGTAGCCCCGCAACAATGTATTTCTTGGCAATATAATTGATAGTCTTAAAGTTTAGATGCGTTAGCCTTTTGTGCCATGGCCAGTTTGTCTCTTCCTTGCTGAATGCTATGAAGCATGATGCTTGCTGACCACTTTCCCAATCAACGATATAGAGTCCTCCTTTCCTGATTCCTCTAAGCTTTACGTCTCCAGTGGTCCTATCAGCAATTTCACAACATGTATCAAAGAAAGAAATGATATATCCATTTTCACTTAGCTGGTTGATATTCAGTAGATTGTGCTTGAGACTATCGACGAGGGCCATATTGATTATTCGAATTCCATTCTACTCGATGAACCCTCTTCTGATTACTCTAGCCTTTGAGTTGCACCAAATGAGACTGAAGGTCCTCTAATCTTGTGCAGTTCTGTGAAGATCTCTTCATCTCCTGTCATGTGACCTGAGCATCCACTGTCTAAGATCCATTCTTTAAGTTTTCTTGAATTTTCTCTTCCTGGACCCTGTTCCTGCAAAACAAAGAAGTTATATTTTCGGTACCCGATCAATTATGGGTCCTGAAGGATTAGTTCTCTGGATCATTCCTTTGGTAATCCAGACCTTCGTGATTTTGACATTTCATTTGTTATAATGTTTCACTGCCCTTCTGTTCCTATTGGTATAATATCTTGAATCAGCATAGGAATGTGTAGTTGTGTGTCGAGCCATCACTATTTTTTTAAATTGTTTAGATTTAGACTCTGGCCTCAAGTAGGTGTTTCTTCTACTTGGAGTGTATGCCGGCTTCCTTGCAATCTCAGCAGATTTCTTTGCCTTGCTAGGATTTCTATGAACCTTCATAGCAGATGGAAAAGTCTGCTGGGTTACATACCCTGACATTGCTGGCCTTTTCTCTGCAAAAAAGTAATTTAGTCTTTGTTTAGTAGTCAGCTGAGGGATACTGATAAGCTCATATTTATACTCACTTATCTATATTTTTCTTCATTGTTTCAAGTGCATTTTATTATGTTTTTACTTATTTCTGTGCATGAGACTATTTTAGCGGATGTTACGCGCTTCGTGGTAAGTTTTGCAGGTATTTAGGGTTAAAAAGAGATGAAATGGTGAAAGAACCTAGTACACAGAGTTGGCGCTTCGATTGATGCATGGGAAGTCAACCAAGTTGGAAGACAAAGCCAAAAATCCAAATCAGAGCCTCTGTGTCGATCGACGTTGTGCATGTCGATCGACACAGAGGTTGGACGTTGATTGTGAGCAATGCAGATGAAGAAGGCTTGAAGCATGCGTTCCTGTCGATCGAGATGCTCCCTGTCGATCGACAGGGAGGACATGCTTGGTTCTTGATCGAAATGCTCCCTATTGATCGATAGGGAGGACAGAGAAGAAGGCTCGGCACGGAGGAAGCCCGAATTTCATCCATGACTGCCTGTCGATCGACACAGAAGCCCGATTTGGCTATTTGCACCTGTTTTGGCAAATTTTGCTATGTTAGCCCAATACCCAAATTAGGTCTTTCTTTCTCCTCTATAAATACTCCTCATTAGAGCACGAATTTCAGACTTCTTTTATGCATTATTGCACTTAAAATAATTAAGCTTTGGAGTTTTCAAGACATTGAAGGTTCCTAATTTTATTTGTAAGTCAATTAATAATATGTTTGCTTTAATGTTAGTCATATTTTGTGGCTAGAACCCTAACAGGTTCTAGGGTTATGATTTATCTTTTCTAATGCATGTTTATTGAAATTGACTCATATGGCTTGGATTAATTCTCTGATTTAATTTTATAATCTAGATTGAAAGAAGGACCGAGAGGTGAATTGAGATCTAGGTTTATAGTTAATAATTGATGGATCGAGAGATGAAAACTATTTATTGGAAGAGAGAATTAATTGTATATGTTTTCTGTCTCAAAAGGAAGATACCTACATAGAAATAATTAGATAATTATGAGATTGATTAATTTGGTGTTCTTGAGACCGAGAGAAGATAGTCACTAATTAATAATCTAGGATTTAAATTGCCCAACCAAGGAATTAAATCCACAAAAATCTATGTTTTCCCCATTGCTGAGTTGATTGATATTTGCATGTTGATGATTTGATAATCAACCCTAGGATCTGTGTTTTTCTTTATTGTTTTCAAAACTCTTTACTTTCTTGCAATTGTTATTTTTAAATTCACAAACAAAAACCCTTTTCAAAATTGGTTCACTCAAACAGCGAATTGATAAACT
This sequence comes from Plectranthus barbatus, assembly GCA_026898455.1. Taxonomy (NCBI): domain Eukaryota; kingdom Viridiplantae; phylum Streptophyta; class Magnoliopsida; order Lamiales; family Lamiaceae; genus Plectranthus; species Plectranthus barbatus. Next base: position 716,680 of record JAPKLW010000085.1, read on the forward strand.
GTGTCCAGTACATGAGATGACTTCGTTGCACTATCCATGTGGGTTCGACATTCCTTTGGGTCTATAAATTTATTTGTTGCTGTATTTTACAGTTATCAGATACTAGTTTGCCAACATTTCTGCTGAGCAATTGACTTAGAATTTTCCCTCTTGTCTTTCCTAACAGTTTGCTGAATCTTCCCAGTTGCTGGGACAAAAACAGTCTTCTTTGTTTTACTTGATTCAGCATCATATGATTTTCCTTCATCAAAGCCTATTCCAGCGAAGTTCTTTGAACTTCTTTGGACACTTAGAATATCATTCAAATCTCTCGTGCTTTTTGAAAATCTACATTGACATGTATCTAGCACAGAGTTTTTGTTTTTCAAGACTTCATTCTCCTGTTTTAAAATACTGAAATTTTCATTCGAGGAGAAGAATTTTATTTTTAACTTTACAAGTTCCTCATCTGCTGACCTTGATTTCTCAATCTCACTGATTAAAATAGAAAGCTGAGATTTCAGAGAGGAATTTTCTTTTACTAGAACATCTTATAATGCATGAACTTTTGAAGATTCTTTCCACAAATATTCTAAAGTTATCTCATCTGATTTTGAGTAATATGAATCAGCAGTATCATGCATATTATCAGAAATAGAAGCATCAGACAAAATAAAATTTGTTACCTAGTTTCCTGCGACAGCTAGAGCTGATTCTTCTGTCTACTCTTCATTAATATCAGCCCTGAATACCATGAGAACATCCTCTTCATCTTCTGATGAGTAACTTTCGTCGTCATAATCTGGGATGTCTTGTAGTTCAGTTCTTGTCAATATGGCTTTGGTAACAACCTCTGATGCTCGCCTTTCGAACAGCTTCCTCAATCTTTCCCACAATTCAGACAATGAAGACTTCTCGGGCATGCCACCATTGGAAGAGACAAACACACAACTTATAACTCAAGAGAGAGCCACCTTACTTGTCCAATAAGTCAACCAGATGAAGGACATCATCAAGAAGAAGGGGGCGAGGCCGAAAGAAGAGAAAGAGAAAGAGAGAGAGAAAGGTGCCTATAGGATGACTCCGATGATGAGGACCCCAACGCAATGGCCAAGAAGTATAGAACGCAGCCCGAGAATGAGGGATTTGTTATTAGTATCACCGCTAATAACTTTGAACTCAAGACCAGTTTGATTTAGATGGTTCAATAGAACCAGTTTGGAGGACGAGCAGCGGAGGATCCGTACACCCACCTCAGGATGTTTGTGGAGGTGTGTGATACCATCAAGCAGAGCGGAGTGACCCAGGATGTGATCATGCTGCGCTTGTTCCCCTTCTCACTTAGGGATCAGGTTCGGACATGGTTTACAGCCCTGTACTGCAGCAACATCTGCACCTGGGCCGATCTCAGAGCAGAGTTCCTCACCGCCTTCTTCCAACCATCAGTCATCATTCAAAAGAAGATGGAGATCCTGAAGTTCCACCAGAAGATGGATGAGTCCCTGTTTGAGGCGTGGAGCAGGTTCATTGAGTTGCTGCTGAGCTACCCTTGACATGGAGTGGACACCGAGGAGCAGGCACACATCTTCTATAGAGGGATGACCGAGAGAACCCAAGAGTCCGTTGATAATGCAGTCGGAGATTCTCTAATGAGCTTATCACCAGAAAAGGCCCTCAAGCTGTTCAAGAAAATGGATGTGCACACTCAACAATGGTGAAACACGAGGAGACCAAAAGTTCGAGCTGTGGAGAAGAAGGAAGATGATACCTTGAAAAAGGAGATTGAAAAGCTCAAGGGGGAGGTCAAAAAGTTAATCTCCACTGTTTCTGTTTCTATTGCACAGGTTGACCCTATCGCCGACGTGAACTACTTGCATCATGGTGGCTACCAGAATCAATACCAGCAAGGAGGATACCAACATTACCTTCCAAAACCACATCCAGGCTTCTCTTACTCTCAGCCCGACGCTGCCAAGCAACCCCCTCCTAATTTTGATGTGCAAAATGGCGAGGTGGTGGAAAAGAAGAATGAGACCCTCGAAGAGGTGCTCAAAAACTTCATCAAAGCCTTCGACTTTTGAGTGGGGAAGATTGAGCAGGAAGTGAAAGGGGTCAACAACAAGGTGGATTTTCTCGGGAAACATGTGCAGATCATTGAGACTCAAGTGAGTGAAATTGCTACCACAATCGGGGCACAACACACGCCGGGAAAGATTCCAAGCACCACTGAACTCAACCCCAAGAATCAACAGGACTACAAGGCAATCAAACTGAGGTCTGGAACGAGCTACAAAGGTCCAAGCATGCCCCAAAACAAGTTTGGGGGAGAAGAGGAGGAGCAGGCAACTAAGCCGTCCTCTATTTCAATCGATAGAGCCCCAGTCGATCGACACAGAGGACAAGAGGAGGACGAGATGGAGAGTGATGAAGGGATTTTGACTGACAGGATTCCTGTGGGTGTGTCGATCGACACACTCCCTATCGGTCGACACAGAAGCCAGGTCGACACAGATTCTTCCCAATCGACGCAGAGGACATCCCAGCTCAACAACTTAAGTTCCGAAGCTGCAAGACCACCTCCGATGCCCTTTTGAAGCTGCCTCTTGAAGAAGGTAAGCATTAATCTGCCACTGATTGAAGCTCTTTCTGAAATTCCAGGTTACATGAAGTATCTCCAGAAGCTCATGAGCGAGAAGAAGCACTTTGTGGAGAACTCAACAGTCAAGCTTCATGAGCAGTGCAACATGATCCTACAGAAGAAACTTCCAGTCAAGAGAAGTGATCCAGGTTGTTTCATCATCCCAATTGAGATGGGGGGGTCAAGTTTGAGAAGGTGTTGTGTGACACTGGTGCCAGCAATGACTTGATACCCATCTCTATCTTCCAGCGCCTCAAGATTTGAGAGTTGAGGCCGACCACAATCACTTTGCACATGGCAGACCGATCTGTGCCTCACCCCAAAGGTATAATTGAAGATGTACTTATTCGTGTGGGTCATCTTATCTTTCCTATAGATTTTGTGGTTCTCGACATGAAGGAAGTGTAGGGTTTGAGTCTACGATCAACAACATGAGTTGTTATTCAATTC
>JAPKLW010000085.1:734746-757269 GCA_026898455.1 Plectranthus barbatus
ATACAAACGCTTGATCAATTATGCTTTTCAGTATACATATCCCAACAGGACGATGGGAGCATACACCTAATCTTGGGAAGGGAGTTCTTGGACACTAGTGCTGCTTTGATTGATTGTCATGGTGGAGAGATCACTCTTCGAGCAAATGAGGAAAGGATCACATTCAAGCTCGACACAAGCCGACAACAATCCGAATGCTTCAGAATTACCTCTAGAAAAGAAGTTGATGAAGAAGAGGGAGAGGAAGCCAGTGTAGAGTTCAAAGAAGACCAAGCTGCTCAAAGATGGGTGCGAGGGAATGAGGCGGGAAAATGGTCAATTACACCGTCTCTTCCCGAGCTCACTGCTGTCATTCAAGGGCGCTTGGTCTACATGGTGGATGCCCGTGGAAGGCGAGTGCGTTCTAGCCCGCCCTGGTTCTGTAAAAAGAGGTACCGTCGAGCTACGACGTTAACTAAAGTATTTGTTGGGAGGTAACTCAACTTTTTACATGCTTTCTTTCCAATTTCCGTCGTTTTTCTTTACAATTATCATTTTTATATCCGTTGGAGTGTTTAATTTTATTTCAAATTTCTGTTTTGCATTTATTTTGTTTTATTTAAAAAAAATTGAACAGTGGAGGATCGACCTCTATTTCGATCGACAAGGCCCCTGTTGATTGACACAGAGGTCAACAAAGAGCAAGTCGACAAAAGGCTCTGTGTCGATGGACAAGGCCCCTGTCGATCGACACAAAGTTCCAGAATCACCAATTTCTTCGTCGCGCAACGCTATTCCTCTGGTGGATAAAAAGTTGATGTCTGAGATCAACAGTCAGATACCAGTTTCTTGTCTGATTTCCTAACTTTTTCTTACTCTCCGAGTTCAAAATAAGTTTGGGGGGATGTGGACAAGAAATTCAAACTTATCTATCCCTTTACTTGCTTTATTTTTTATTGCATTTATTTGATTTGGTTTGTTTAAATTTTTGCCTAGAAAAAAATATGGATATTGTGAGGAAAATTTTTGAGTAATTGAACCCTCTTGCATTATATGTGAAGTTTGGAATCGATCTTTGATAAGTTGATTTGATTTCAATTGTCGTTGATTTGCCCATGAATGTAGAATACCGCATGATAGGATCTAATTGAAACTTACACTTGCATGATGTTTGAGTGGATTGAAATTGACTAAGGAAGAATTTCTTAACCCAAGTGAGATTTTTGAGCCTTTTTCGTTTGATGTGAGATTTGCATGTATGTTTTCGTTTCTCTAGAACTTGCTTCTGTTCTGTTTCGAGACTGCATAGTGTGCACAATGATAGAAAATGATCATAGGCCATCTTTGTTAGCAAAATGATCCCTAACACTGTCCCTTGTGATATTTTATCCCTAGACTAGCCCCTTTGAGCCTGTTACTTTTTCTTTCTTGGTCTATGAGTTAAGAAAAATATTGTAGTTCTATTTTGTCTATGAAATAGTGCTATGAAAATGTGAATTGTATCCTGTCTATAGGATTTGGGTGAAATAAGGATAATTGTTATAAGTGGATGGTAAAATTTTAAATTGTTGAGCAAAAGAAGGTTGGGCTCTAAAAAATAAAAGTTGTGTCCTTATAAGCTCAAATAATAGAACAAAATCATTAAGAGCATAAAAGGATTAGAAAAAAAAAGGTTGAGCCTTGATTTGTGTTGAAAAAAATTAGGAGATGGGTGGATGATGAATAGATAGTGGTTTGGATTGATTTAGGAAGTACAACTGATTGATTTTTAGTCACTTGGCCATATTTACCTACCTTTCACAAAAGCCTACATTACAACCTTATCAAAAGTCCTTTTTTATTCTTGATTTGCATGCACATTTGCGCAGTGGAGATTTTAGAACTCTTGCAAGCCTATGTTACAAATTTCTTCATGCATGTTGTGAAAGCTTTCATTTGAAACCCAAACACTTGTGTGATGAGCGATACACTTTCCCGTGAGTCTTCCGAAGTTGATGAATATCTTATCTCTTTCAATTGCTTGTGTGATGTCGGTTGATGAACCTTGATTGTGATGAATCTTGATTGTGATGAATCTTGTGAGGCATTGCACTTTCAACTTCTTGAGATCTCTTTTCTTCTTTTCTACGATTGAGGACATTCTAATATTCAAGTTTGGGGGGTTTGATAAGCTCATATTATTAATCACTTGTGTATATTTTTCTCCATGGTTTGAAGTGTATTTTATTTTGTTTTTAGTTATTTCTGTGTGTGAGAATCTTTTAGAGGGTGTTATGCCTTTCATGGATGATTTTGCAGGTATTTAGGGCTAAAAAGAGGTAAAATGATGATAGAGCTGAGTTACACAGAGTTGTCGCTTCGATTGACGCACGGGAAGTCGACCAGAGATGGAAGACGAAGCCAAAATCCTGAAGCAGGACCTCTGTGTCGATCGACACAGAGGTCGGACGTGGATCGGATGCAAGGAAGAAGAAGGATGCTCGACACATGCAGGTGTGTCGATCGACAGGCTCCCTGCCGATCGACAGGGAGGACATTGCAGTTGTGTCAATCGAACGGAGGTCAAATTCGGGCGGATCGAGATTTGCATTTGTGTCGATCGACAGGCTCCCTGTCGATCGACACAGACGCCCGAGATGGAATTTTTGGCCTGTTTTGGCAGTTTTTGTTATTTTAGCCTAATACCTAAATTAGGTCTTTTCTCTTCTCTATAAATAGGACTTATTATGCACGAAAATTATCTATCTTTTATACATTATTGTACTTGGAATATTTTTTTTAGAGACATTGATGGTTCCTCTTCATTTGTAAGTTAATTTATAGCATGTTTGCTTTAGTTTTAGTCATGTTTTGTGGCTAGAACCATAGCAGGTTCTAGGGTTATGATTTATCTTTTCTGATGCATGTTTGATTGAAATCGACTCATATGGCATGTTTTAATTCTCTGTGATTAATTTAATAATCTAGATTAAAAGATGGACCGAGAGGTGAATTTGAGTCTAGGTTTAAAGTTATCAATTGAAGGACCGAGATGTGAAAATTGTTAATAGGAAGAGAGAATTAAATGTGTTGGCTTTCTGTCTCCAAAAGAAGAAACTTGCATATGAATTAATAATATAATTATTGAGATTAACTGAATTGGTGTTCTTGAGATGGAGAGGATAAAGTCACTGTTTAGTAATCTAGGATTTAAATTGCCAAACCAAGGAATTTAACCTAACAAAATCTATGTTTTCCCCATTGTAGAGTTAATTGATATCGCATGCTAAAGATTAGATTATCTGCCCTAGGATCTGTGCTCCCTTTAATTATTTTCAAAACCCTTTTATTTTCTTGCATTGTTATCTTTAATTTCCAAAACAAAATCCCTTTTTCCAAATCCTCAAACTTCTATGTTCTAGAAATTGTGGCTAGTACTTTGAATAGTTTGTTGCATAGTGCCCATGGGATCGACCACGTTAGGGTGTAAAAATTTATTTGCTCGCTGCTTAAAAACAATTTATCACCCGCCACTCCTCTCCAAACCTGAACAAGGAAAAACACGCTTGTTGTACTTGTCCGTTTTAGATCATGCACTCGGAGCAGTCTTGGTCAGAGAATGCTCGGGCAAGCTACACCTGATGCACTATGCGAGCAAATCTCTCATAGATGCAGAAACCAGATACACCGCATTGGAGAAGCTCGCACTGGCGCTAGTCACAACATCCAGGAAGCTCATGTCGTATTTTGATGTGCACGCGATCACAGTGGTAACATCCTTCCTACTTCGAATGGTGTTCTCTAAACAAAGCCTCTCCGGGAGATTGCTAAAATGGGCGGTTAAAATTGGCAGATACTAACTAGAATTTAAACCACGGACCTCCATAAAATTACAAGCACTCGCGGACTTCATTGCTGAGTTCTTTGGTGACCTGCAAACAGAAGCTGAGAGGGAAGTGGCAAGCCTTGAAATAGGAGAATAAGCTAAAGAACCTTGGACACTTCAAGTCGACGGGGCCACTAACATACACGAGAATGGAGCCGAAATCAAGCTAAGGAGCCTGTGGGGCAAAAGTTTTTAGCGTTCTATTCGACTCAACTTCGAAGAAACCAATAATGAAGCAGAATATGAAGCCCTCATCAGAGGAATGCAACTCACAAAAGAGCGTTCGTGCAGACTCACAGTTAGCAGTACTCCTACTAGAGAACCAATACTAAGTGAGAGAACCGAGGCTGCTGAAGTACCATGAACTGGGCTTGTCGGTCCGTAGAGATTTTGACATCAAACACATCGCCAAAGAAAAGAACACAAAGGCGAATACGCTCACAAATTTCACATCATCTAAATCAAAAAGGTCAAAAAGACCAATTCTAGTCACATGGGCCAAAGAGCCCACCACAACGGAGAAGGCAATAGTAGTACATGAGATTGGCCAAGGGACATCTTGAACCGAACCAATTGTATGGTTCATTAAAGAAGGCATAACCCCCAAAAATCGGATAGATGCAGTTCGGCTAGCCAGGACAGCGACAAGATACGCCATCCAAGGCAACAAACTTTATTGTCGGTCCCTAGAAGGACCACTGCTAAAATGCCTCAAACTTAGCAAGGCACAGATCGTGCAAACGGAGATACATAAATGGGACTGTGGAAGCCACCAAGGAGCCCGACCTCTAGCTCACAAAGTAATCTCAGTAGGATTCTACTGGCCAATGCTGAGGAAAGATGCGAGAGAGTATGTAAGAATCTGCGAAGCATGTCAAAGGTTCAAAGTCGCGATGCAAAGCCACGATGAACCACTCTACGCAACAGTCCCAGCGTGGCCCTTTATGGCTTGGGGATGGATATAGTAGGGAAAATCCTGAAAGGCACGAGAAAAAAAGAATACTTGCTCATGGCAACAGACTACTTCACCAAGTGAGTCAAGGCAGAGGCATTCCATAAAGTCAAATAAAGGGAAGTCATTAAATTCCTATGGACTCGAATTCTACGCAGGTTTGGGATCCAAAAAGAAATCCAAACTAAAAATAGCACATAATTCACCAATCGACGTGTGAGAGAATCTTGCAACAAGTACAACAGTAAGTTGGTATTCTTAACGCCGAGTTGACAAACAAGACTATCATGACCTCCATGACAAAGAGACTAGGGACTCACAACTCAAAGATGGTCAAAGAATTTCTTGGAGTACCATGGGCATACAGAACCACCCCGTGAACGGCGATGGGGAGCTTGCCCTTCTCCCTCGCCTACGGAGAAGAAATAGTCATTCCAATCGAAGATAAAGCAAGAAGCCTAAGGGTTAAAATATGCAAGGAAGAACCGAACTACAAAAAACTATTGAAAAACCTCGAGCTATTAGACGAACATAGAGATCAAGCTCGACTAAAAGTGACCCAGAGGATGCTGCAGGTCGAGAGGTTCTTCAATAAGAAACTACAACTATGAACCATTTATGAGGGAGATTGGGTACTCAGAAAGGTGTTCCAAAACACAAAAGAAATTGGCGCTGAAAAGGCTGCTCCAATATGAGAAGGTCCCTGCAAGATCACAAGGAAAGTAGGGAGAGGAGCCTACCACCTAGAAGACTACGACGGTAGAGAAATTGTAAAGATTTGGAATATCAAGCATTTAAAGAAGTACTACTTCTGGATGTAACTATGTAGGTCGAATTCGTCGACCTCACAAATACGACTTCCTCGACCCTTTGTTTGACAACTTTTTTATGCTTATTTCAACTCAAATCATTATTGACATGGGCATTAGAGGGCCATGCCTCGGCATTTCCCACACCCCTGCTATTGCCTCGCAGGTATAGTGAAATCTAAGGAAGAGCTCGAATAGCACCTTGACGCTACGATGTCATAGATAACAATTTCTAACCCACTCATTTCCTAATGATTTGATTATCTGTTTCAAGCGATTACTGACTTAAGCAAGGTATCGCCCATCCTAACCCTATTCCCACGATAGGATTACGAGCAAAACAAAACCACATAAAAGGAATGCATGCATGGTGAAGTACGAGTAAACGCGCACTTCTATTCAAAAATCATCAACAGCGAGAAAACGAATGGAAAATTGTTCACAATAGAAAATAAAATTGTTTAGAGTACATAGATTAAATAGAATTTGTTTGGGATCGGAGAGCTAGAGAATCAGGAATCCGATTATGCTGCAGCCTACACCGATAAACTTATCTTTAATGTTGTCTCGGCTGTGATAACTATATTTATGTCTCGCTAGGTCAAGCGATGTATACGGTCTTCTGCAATCTACAACACGCCATATGATCTACCTATCATGAGATAAGAGGATACCATCGTTCTAGCATGTAAGTTTGTTAATAGATAGGAAATAAAGTTAAATATATACACACTATAATAAATGGTTTCTGTATACAAAACCCAACAACTCTTTGGCACTCCCCTCTATCTAAGGAATTTAGGCTTCTCCAAATCCATTTTCAAAAAGAAGAAACTATTCCACCACCCCAGGGAGTTTGACGGGGGCTTCGTGATCAATGTCGACCTCCCCAAGGCCCACCTAGTAAAGTAATAGTAATTTTTCTCTTGGCACTAATTTATTTTGTACATGTTGTGCCACTCCCTCAAGGTTGGGAGACCTAGCCCTATGTCCATCCATATCAAAAACACCCCAACCATGTCGCACCAACCGTTTGGAGCAAGTTAGAAGGGGGGACAGAATGTACGACATCAGATCCTCGAAGAAGAAGGAGTGCACTAGCAGCCCAACCCCATTCTCCATGGCGGCCGTGTAAAATGCCACGAACTTGGGCGGAGGGTCGAAATATATCTTGTCACTCTTCAGTATTTTGTAGCGGATCTCTTGGCAAGGGACCAATTTTTCCAACCTCTTCATATCGACCTTTGTGACCCCTGACACGCCACCGAAATTTTGTGGCTATGCCACTAGGCGGGGAGGATAAAACTGCCTACCACCTTGGGCTCCAGATCAACAATGTCGACCTCACGGCCCCTACCGCTGGTGTCACCACTAATAGCCCTATCCAGCCCCCGGACTACATCGGAGAGTGTCCTGTCATAAGAGAAGTTAGAGTTAGACTCTTCATCAATCCCCTCAACCAACCTACTCGGGCGTGGCCTCTCAGCCCCTGAAAGAGTAGGCTCCAATCTAGGCCAGTGTAGTTGACAACTCTCATAAAGAGTTATCTTTTGATCTCTTCCTATATACTTTAGATGTTGTTTTGAATAATATTGTTCTCATTTAGAGTCTCTTTTGGTAGTATTTGCATTTTTGTGATTATTGCTTTCTACTCTAGTTATCCCGAGTTTTAATAAGTTTTTGCAAGCTTTTTGTGAAATTTTCGACCAGGTTCGGAATGCTAGAGCTTACCTACCGCAATTTGGCCAGTGGTCATGTTTGAGCGTGGGAAATGCAAAAGGGCAGGATGAAGAGGACCTACTCTCTCCGGGACCCCTTGAAGACAAAGATAAAGTCCCTTTTTGATCTTGTCTGCCAAGGAGATAGGTGTCACAATAGAAGTCGAAATCTTGTTTAGGAGGAACAATGACACTTCTACACGTGGAATCCCAAGAAAGGAAGAAGGATCAACGGTGATGAAAGAAGATGAGAAAATATCAAGGAGACAGAGTACACTTTGAAGGGGGAGCGACGTAGAACACACATGCAGAATCATATCACATGAGCAGAGGAAGATAGAGCAACAAGCTTGGAGGAGATGCCATCGATGATAGAGAGATCATCACGGATAGTTTGATTTTATCTTTTGAGTTGTATATGATGGTGAATGATTTCCTATTTTATTTTATTCTCTTCGCAAGTATGAGCTAATTCCATTTTACACTTGGGTTGTGGAACAATTACTTACGCTTAATTATATGTTAGAATGATGTTTCGTATGTTTGAGCTTGCCTTTGATCTTGTTTAATCTCATTTCTTGAGCACGGAAGTGGAAAGAAATACATTACCTATAGAGACCAAAAGGAGAAGTAAACCGAGAGGTTCGTAGGCAACTGTGTTAATACCATAGGCATATGAGATAATGCAAATTAAGAGAACCAGAATTGAGGATTCTTTCACTTGAATACTGTGGTAAGCATAGGCATATGATGCATAGTAAGAAAGTGTAGATTTCGTAGAGCGGAAGCTTGCTAGGCAGATTTTGAGAAAGTTCTAAGGCTCAGACGAATGCGAGACAGAAGCTCTAGCATATAAGATAGTAAAAGTAAATTGTCTTCCTGAACCCGAGTGTATCCTCCACTATTGTGATCGGTTTAATTAGTATATGTTTATTTTTTTGAACGAAGAAGTATTATTGATTTTAGTTCTACTTGGAATCATAGTTTATGCTTATTTATGTTTTGAATAGAAGTTAGTGACAAACCGCCTATTATTTGCAAGTAATTCTTAGTGCACGATTTAACATACTCTCTCTAGGGTACGATATCTGGTCTCCAGGACTGTATTACTTGTCTATTGCGTATATTTGCACATGGTTCTATAGGTACACTATAGCACACAACAAGTTTTTGGTGCCGTTGCCGGGGAGTTTTTAAGATTAAATCTGAATGCTTTTGAATTGCTTGAGTATTATAGTATGTAACCCGACTTGAATGCTGGAAACTAAACATTTTCTTTATGCAGGGGGTCAATACTTTATGATTGAAAAGGTTGTACAAGAAATGTTTCCATTCGACCCAGAGATTGAGAGGACCTTTAGAAGAAACAGAACAAAACAAAAAGTTAGGAAAATGGCTGAAGAAATTCCTGGAAGTAATGGTGACGATAAGGACAGAGTGATCAGGCAATATATGGCACCAAGATTCACTGAATTTGATCAAGGGGTGGTGAGGCCTGAAGTACAAGCACAACACTTCGAGCTGAAACCTGTTATGTTCCAAATGTTGCAGAGTTTGGGGCAGTTTGGTGGACAAGCTACGGAAGATCCACACCTACATCTGAGATCCTTCTTGGAGATCTGTGATAACTTCAAACTGCAGGGAGTAACACCTTAGGCATTGAGGATGCGATTATTTCCTTTTTCTTTTAGGGATAGTTCCAATACCTGGCTCACAAATCTGCCACCTGGATCTGTGACAACTTGGAATGAGTTGGCAAAGACTTTCTTACTGAAGTATTTCCCTCCTACCGAGAATGCTAGATTTAGGAATGCAATCATGGCCTTTAGACAAAGGGATGAATCTGTAAGTGAGGTATGTGAAAGGTATAAGGAATTATTGAGAAGATGCCTGAATCAGGGAATACCCTATTGTATTCAAATGGAGATCTTTTACAACGGGTTAACTGGAAATTCTAGAATGATGATTGATGCCATTGCAGGGAGCTCTCTTAGACAAAACATACAATGAAGCATATGAGATTTATGACAAGGTGGCTGCAAACAATTATTTCTTGGCTAATTCCAGAGCAGCAGCTATTTCGACTCCAAAAGTTGCAGGGGTTCTGGAAGTTGACCCCATGATGGCCCTCACTGCACAAATGGAAGTCTTAGGAGCCACCATGAAGAATATTGAGAAAAACACCAGTCAGGCCGTTACTTCAATGCCAACAGAATCTGCAATGGTTTTGAGTAGCATCTATTGTGGAGAAGGTCACCAATTTGAGGAATGTCCTTCGAACCCAACATCTGTTTGTTACATGGGAAACAGACCGCAACAATATCAAGGAAACAATAATCTATACTCTAACACTTACGATGTAGGGTGGAGGAATCACCCTAATTTTTCATGGTCTGGGCAAGGAAACCAGAATGCTACAGCACAAGAATAGTATAATAATTTTAACAAAGGTGGTTATAATCAACAGCAGAATAACCAACAGCAAAGTCTGGAGCCACCAACTCAAAAACCTGAGAAAACCATGGAAGAGATGATGAAAGATTTCATGGCTAAGAATGAAGTAAGGCTGAAAAGCCAGGATGCTTTGATACAGAGCCAAGCATCCTCCTTGAGAAATTTGGAGGTTCAAATGGGTCAATTAGCCAATGATACCAGGAACTGGCCACAGGGAAGCTTACCCAACAATACGGAGAACCCTAGAGGGGGAAATGAGCAGTGCAAGGTAGTAACCTCGAAGAGTGGGAAATAGATTGATGAATGGCCAGTTGATGCACAACAGAGAGAGGTGGAATCTCCTGAAGATAAAAACCAGACTAAGGTCAGAACACAAAGAGAGGGAAAATCTCCTATGAAAGAGGTTTATCCCTCACTTAATGAGGAATTGGTGACTCAAAAAAACAAATTGAAGTTCCTGAGGGAAACACACTCAACAGTAAGAGAAAATCTGTGGAGGATGACTACAATCCACCCCAGCCACCGTTTCCTGTGAGGTTTAAGAAACAAAAGGACAGTTCAAAAAATTTTTTCATATGCTCAAGAAAATCCACATTAATGGACCTTTAGTGGAAATATTGGAACAAATCCCTACTTATGTTAAGTTCCTGAAGGACATTTTGACTAAAAAGAAAAGGCTGAATGAGTTTGAGAAGGCAGATCCGAGCAAAGTTAAAAGATCCAGGGAGGTTTACCATCCCCTGTTCAATTGGAGGAAGGGATGTAGGAAGAGCACTCTGTGATCTGGGAGCCAGTGTGAATTTTATGCCATTGCCAATCTTCAAGAAGCTGGGCATAGGAGGAGCAAGACCAACAACTATTACCTTACAGCTTGCAGACAGATCTAGTGTGCATCCAGAAGGAAAGATTGAAGATGTGCTGGTTAGGGTAGATAATTTTATCTTCCCTGCAGACTTCATTATTTTGGATTATGAAGCAGATAGAGAAGTACATATTATTTTGGGAAGGCCTTTCCTAGCCACAGGCAGAACTTTGACTGATGTGGAGAAAGGAGAGTTAATCATGAGGGTGCCTGAAGAACAGGCTACTTTTAACCTGTAAAACACTATGAAGTTACCAGATGAATCAGAGAATTGTTTCACAGTTGGAAATTTGGAGTCAGTAGTAGAGGAGTACACTGCAAACCTGCAAAAAGAAGAGTTTGAGAATGAGGAAGTGTCTGAAGAAAATGTTGTAGCATGGATAGAGCATGGTGCAAAGTTTGGGGGGTACAAACCCAACTTTGAATCGTTGGATCTTATGAGTAGGGAACAGAAGGAACCAAAGTCTTCTCTTGAAGAACCTCCTTAACTGGTGCTCAAGCCTTTACCAGATCACTTGAAATATGTGTACTTAGGAGAAGCAGAAACTTTACCTGTGATAATTGCTTCAAACTTAAAAGAGGAGGATGAGGAGAGGTTAATGCAGATGCTTAAGAAGCACAAGCAGGCAATTGGGTGGACAATATCAGACCTAAAGGGAATCAGTCCCACTATTTGTATGCACAAGATATTGCTGGAAGATGGGAGCAAAAACTCAATAAAACCACAGAGGAGGCTCAATCCTAACATGAATGAAGTTGTGAAAAAGGAGATAATCAAATGGCTGGAAGCAGGAATAATATTCCCTATTTCAGACAGCTCATGGGTGAGTCAAGTGCAGTGTGTGCCTAAGAAAGGGGGAGTAATTGTTGTGCAGAATGAGAACAAAGAGATGATAGCAACAAGGACAGTCACTGGGTGGAGGATCTGTATAGATTACAGGAAATTAAACTATGCCACCAGGAAGGATCACTTCCCACTGCCATTTGTAGATTAGATGTTGGACAGACTAGCAGGTCAAGAATATTACTGTTTTTTTTATGGGTATTCTGGTTACCATCAGACAGCAATAGCCCTAGAGCATCAAGGGTTGACTACATTCACATGCCCTTATGGAACCTTTGCATTTAGAATGATGCCATTTGGCCTTTGTAATGCTCCAGCAACTTTCCAGCGTTGCATGATTGCAATATTTTCTCAGATGATTGAGAATGGGCTAAAAAAGTTTATGGATGACTTCTAAGTGTTTGGAAAGGATTTTAACACCTGTTTTGGAAATCTAGAATAGGTTTTGCAACTTTGTGAGAAATCACAGCTAGTTTCAAATTGGGAGAAATGTTGTTTCATGGTACAGCAGGGGGTAGTTCTAGGACACAAGATTTCAAGCAAAGGCATTGAGGGGGATCCTGCAAAAAAAATCGAAGTTATTGATAAGATGCAAGTTCCAAATTCATAAAAAGCAGTTAGAAGTTTTCTGGGTCATGCTGGTTTCTATAGAAGGTTTATCAAGGACTTTTCTAAGATAGCCAAGCCACTTTCAGAGCTACTAGAACAAGATCGGAAGTTTCATTTCAGTAGTGAGTGTATGAAGGCATTTACTAAGTTGAAAGCTGCAGTTGTGACAGCTCCTGTGATGCAACAACCAAGCTGTGATGAACCCTTTGAGCTAATGTGCGATGCAAGTAACTATGCTGTAGGAGCAGTGTTAGGACAGAGAAAGGATAAAATCTTCAGATCTATCTATTATGCAAGTAAGACAATGAATGGAGCACAGAAGAACTACACTACTACAGAAAAGGAATTGTTGGCAGTAGTGTTTGCTTTAGATAAGTTTAGATTCTATCTGGTTGGAGCTATGGTGATTGTGTTTACAGATCACTCTGCAATCAAGTACATAATGGCTAAGAAAAATGCAAAGTCAAGGCTCATTCAGATGGATACTTCTTTTGCAAGAGTTTGATTTAGAAATCAAAGACAGAAAAGGAACAGAAAATCAAGTTGCTGATCCTTTATCTAGGTTGGAAAATCCATTTGGAGTGGATGACGCAGTTTAGAACAATAATGACTTTCCAGATGAGCAACTTATGTCTTGCAAAGAGGATGCACCTTGGTTTGCAGATTTTGCAAATTATCTTGCAACAGGCAGAAAACCATATGGTTTGCATGGTCAGCAACTGAAGAAGATTTTACATGATGCAAATTTCTATTATTAGGATAATCCAACTCTGTATAGTTTGGGGCCTGATCAGGTATTCAGAAGGTGTATTCCAGAATACAAGATTCCCTACATTTTGAGTGAATGCCATTCTTCAGCATATGGAGGGCATTTTGGTGGGCAGAGGCAGCAGCTAAGGTGTTGCAATCAGGATTTTATTGGCCAGGAATTTTCAAGGATGCATTTGAGTTTGTTAAGAATTGTGACTGATGCCAAAGAGTGGGAAATTTACCAGCGAAGAATGCTTTTTCTCTGAAAAATATTGTGGAAGTGGAATTATTTGATGTCTGGGGAATGGACTTCATGGGGCCATTCCCATCTTCTTTTGAAAATGAGTACATTTTGTTAGCTGTTGACTATGTGTCTAGATGGGTGGAAGCTTGTGCTTGTGCTCACAATGATGCTGCCACGGTTATAAAACTTTTGCATAAGAACATCTTCATAAGGTTTGGAACCCCAAGGGCAATAATAAGTGATGAGGATACTCATTTTATTAATAAGAGTTTGTTTGTTCTGCTAGGTAAATACAACATTAATCACAAGGTTTCAACTGCATACCACGCACAAACCAACGGGTTAGCTGAGTTGTCAAACAGGGAAGTGAAGAGTGTGTTAGAAAAAGTGGTGAACACCAGAAGGAAGGATTGGTCCAAGCATTTGGATGATTCATTATGGGCTTACATAACAACCTACAAAACACCATTTGTGATGTCTCCCTACAGGCTTGTCTTTGGTAAAGCCTGCCACTTGCCTTTAGAGATGGAGCACAAAGCATACTGGGCCACTAGAAAACTTAATTTTGATCCTAAGGCAAGTGGAGAGAAGAGGATACTGCAACTTAATTAACTTGAAGAACTGAGGTTGCAAAGCTATGAGAATGCCAAGATTTATAAGGACAAAGTGAAGAGATGGCATGACAGAAAAATTGCAGATAGAACTCTCGAAGATGGACAACAGGTCCTACTTTTCAATGCCAGATTGAGGTTGTTCCCTGGAAAGCTTAAGTCCAGATGGTATGGACCTTTCACTGTGGTCAAAGTCTACCCTTATGGAGCTGTGGAGCTAAAGGATGAAAGTACAGGGAATATTTTCAAGGTTAATGGACAGAGAGTAAAGCATTACCATGGAGGAAGGTGGGAGAAAGTAAAAGCTTCCACCCAAGTGCAGGAACCTTGAAAATTGAGGTAACCTAAGCTATCATGAGGATAGATGAAACATGTGGTGATAGCTTAGGATGTTCAATTTAATTTTGCATTTCATTTCATGCCTAGTTAAATTTAATTTCGTTTTGATTAAGTCTTAGGAGATTGAACGCTGCAGCCTGTGAGTAACATAGGTATTTGGTAGAGTAGACTTTACTTGAGTTAAATTCTGAATTTATTTGGTGTGTTAGTTCTCTTTAGTTTATTATTTACATTTAAAAAAAAAAGAAAAAGAGAGAGAAATTACAGGATGGTAAGTGGGTTAAAACTGTCGCATGAGTAGGCGTGGCTCAAAAATAGCCGTTGAGAGGAGAGAGAATGCTGACATCAGTTTAGCCCCTACCCCTAGGAATGACGGTTTTGGCAACTTCCCTTTTAAATTTGAAAGGAAAGATTGTGTCTAATCAGAGGAAGTCAAAAGGTTTCCTTTTTTTTTTGTGCCGGTTAATGCTTAAAGTTGGTGTGTTTATATATTGTACATATTGTGAAAAGCAAACAAAACCATCTCCTTCTTAAGCATTCGAGCAGAAAAATTTATCTTGAGGTAAAAGTTAAAGTTTTTGTCGTGAAACATGTACGATTTCTTCCTTTGCTTCTGATATCTTGTTTTGGGCTGCCTTTTTCTCTTTAAATACTGCAAAATTTTGTTTGAAAAAGAAGAGGAGAGAAAATAGTTAGCAAACCAGAATGTCGGGTACGGTTTCGAAGTTATGTTGTATCATGTTGTTGAACTATCTCTGTATGTTTAGTCAATATTTCTATGAGCATGAATCTTAAACTTGTGAGTCCAATCTTCTGGGTGAAAAACTTATTTTGGTTTATGTTGATCATTGCTAGTCGTATGCATTAGTTCTGACAAGAGGTTCTGACAATTTTTGTGCTAGGGATTAGAATATATCTCAACTCCATGATCTTTGATTTATTTGTCTGTGAAGAATTGTGAGTGAACTCAAAGTTTGGGGGGGATATCTGTTGTGCTGGAAATTTGAAAATGAAATGTCAAAAAAAAAATTGTCAAAAGCATGCCTTCGCAGTAGTTTGGTTTATTTTGGGTTTCTAAACTTGAATTCCTTGCAGATTCAAGTATGAAGACGAAGCAGAGTGGTAAGCAGCGACCGGGTATGGAGATTGAGCCCTCTGAAGCCTGTCCAGAGAAAGCAAGCCCAGCCTCACCGAAGCCCAAGGAAAAACCAAAGGCACAGAAGAAAGAACCCGTTCAAAGGTTAAGGAGGTCCAGTAGGGCTGTTGTGGCCAGCCCAAAGGAATGCTAAGCTACAAGTGCAGAGAATCCTGTGGTGGTCCCTAATGCACCCAGGAAGAATTCTAGATCTGAGAGCGCAAAGCCCAAGAAGGGAAATTCGATGGACTTGGTTGAGGTAGGTACTTCCAAGGCTGAACCTGAAATTCCAAAGTGGACTGACACAAGTGCTCTTAACCAAACTGAAGACCAACCATAGGAGACTGAGGAAGAGAAGGGTACTACTGGTAGTGAATCTGAGAAGTCATAGGAGACTAATTTGAGTGCTGAGGAAACTACACATGGCCAGTCTGAGGAGCCTGAGACAAAACAAGAACCAGAGGATCAGGAGAACGAAGATGATGATCAAGAAGACTTTGAAGTGCAGCACCAATATGATGCCAAGGGAGAAGAAGCAACAACTGAGAGTGACAATATACATGGGGAAGAGAATTCTGAGAACAAAGAGGAGTCTGAGAAAGCTGATGCTACAGCATCTGACAAGCCTGAAGCTGAAATTGATGAGCAACCAAATGTTGAGAAATGGAATGCAGTTGTGCCAAAGAAAGGAACCAAAACCAAAAAGAGGAAGCAAGTTGAAGAGGTGGAAGATCAAGAAGGGGTTTTGAGGAATCCAAATACAAGAAAGCCGCCGGGAGTTGTGCATGATAAAGAGGGTCAACTTTGAACCCATTTAGTTTATGCAAAAACAATTTCATAATTTGGTTATGTTTATGTTTATTTCTTGCTTTGATATTTAGTTTTTGTTGGTTAAGTGTCTGAGCCTCATGTTAGTGTCATGGTAAAGCATGAAGTTCATATGGTCGTTTTAATAAAAGTTTTAAGTCTAGTATTTATATCTCCTCTCGCTCAATTATGTCTCAATTTTTGTCGTTCTTTTCTTTGCATGATTGGTGATGATCACGATTGTTGAGGGTCAATCCACATTTACTTTTTAATGTTTAGCTCTGTACATGCAAATCTGGTTTGCGAGGCAAAGTTCTCATTTGTCTCTGTTTTTTAAAACCTTATATGTTAGACATATGCTTGAGCTTAGCTGGTACTACATCATGAACATTTGAATGTGAAGTGCCACCTACCCTAAGTTTGACCTTGGTTGAGACGAAATAGGAATGAGCTTTACACTTAGAGATGATTAAGGCCATTGCTTGATCTTCGTGCCTTCAGATGTTTCTGTGTTTCAAATGAATATTCCTTTGCACCTAGATTTTGAGCCTATGCCTTTTTCTTGTTTACACCTGCTTAATGTTAGCCGATTTCCATTCACGTCCTAGTCTAAAGGATAAAGCTGACTTAGTTTTCCTTTAACATTGAGGACAATGTTATGTTCAAAGTTTTGGGGAGGTACCACTTCCACTTGAAGTGCTCTTTTTGTAAATTCCTTGCATTAAAAATGATGAAAATATAGGAAAATTTGTCGGCCTGAAAAAAAAAGAGAGAAGAAAACATCTAGAAAAGAGATGTGTGCGAATATGACTGGTTTATTTATTATATGTCAATTCAGCCATGCGTTATAGTTGTATGTTTGGAAAAAAAAAGGTTGAAAGACAAAGGTAGAATAAGTCCAATGTTAGAACGAGAAGGACAATACCTCTAGACTCAAGCTACTACATCCAAATTTCCTTACCTTGAACCTTGGCCTAACATTAGAAGCCTTGAAAGTCCTTTTGATCTAAGTGGAGTGTGAAACCTATTAGTGGAGAACAAGAGAGAACGAATGGGTAGAAAGAGAAAAGTGGCGTTGATGAGCATAGAAGCTTGAATAAGTAGTTAAATTTAAGCTCAGTTATACTTCGGCTATCTTGAAACTTGATTGTTCTTTTTGAACATTGATTGCTGAAACCGATGAACATATATTGTTAAACTTTGAAAAGAAAGAGGACTGAAACTTGGCAATCTAAAGAGTTGCCATTATGCTTTCTTTTTAAACTTTTGCTGAGGGATTTTAAAGAGGAGATTAAATAGTTTGACTTGTTGCTATTAAAATTTGAGTTGTGCTTTTAGTTTTGTTTGGTTGCTTGAGGACAAGCAACATCTTAAGTTTGGGGGGTGATGACTCTCATAAAGAGTTATCTTTTGATCTCTTCTTATATACTTTAGATGTTGTTTTGAATAATATTGTTCTCATTTAGAGTCTCTTTTGGTAGTATTTGCATCTTTGTGATTATTGCTTTCTACTTTAGCTATTCCGAGTTTTAATAAGTTTTTGCAAGCTTTTTTGTGAAGTTTTCGACCAAGTTCGGAATGCTAGAGCTTACCTACCGCAATTTGGTCAATGGTGATGTTTGAGCATGGGACATGCAAATGGGCAGGATGAAGAGGACCTTCTCTCTCCGGGACCACTTGAAGTCAAAGATAAAGTCCCTTTTTGATCTTGTCTACCAAGGGGACAGGTGTCATAATAGAAGTCGAACTCTTGTTTGGGAGGAACAATGGCACTTCTACATGTGGAAGAATCCCAAGAAAGGAAGAAGGATCAATGGTGATGAAAGAAGATTAGAAAATATCAAGGAGACAGAGTACTCTTTTAAGGGGGAGCGACGTAGAACACACACGCAGAATCATATCACACGAGCAGAGGAAGATAGAGTAACAAGCTTGGAGGAGAAGCCATCGAAGATAGAGAGATCATCACGGATAGTTTGATTTTATTTTTTAGTTGTATATGATGGTGACTGATTTTCTATTTTATTTTATTCTCTTGGCTAGTATGAGCTAATTAATTCCATTTTACACTTGGGTTGTGGAACAATTACTTACGCTTGATTATATGTTAGAATGATGTTTCTTATGTCTGAGCTTGACTTTGATCTTGTTTAATCTCATTTCTTGAGCACGGAAGTGGAAAGAAATACATCACCTATAGAGACCGAAAGGATAAGTAGGCCGAGAGGATCATTGGCGATTGTGTTAATACGATAGGCATATGAGATAATGCAACTTAAGAGATCCAGAATTTAGGATTCCTTCACTTGAATACTGTGGTAAGCATAGGCATATGATGCATAGTAGGAAAGTGCAGATCTAGTAGAGCGGAAGCTTGCTAAGCAGATTTTGAGAAAGTTCAAAGGCTCAGGCGAATGCGAGACAGATACTCTAGCATATAAGATAGTAAAAGTAAATTGTCTTCCATAACCCGAGTGTATCCTCCACTATTGTGATCAGTTTACTTAGTATATGTTTATTTTGTGGAACGAAGAAGTATTATTGATTTTAGTTCTATTTGGAAACATAGTTTATGCTTAGTGACAAACAACCTTTTATTTGCAAGTAATTCTTAGTGCACGGTTTAACTTACACTCTCTAGGGTACGATATCTGGTCTCCAGGACTGTATTACTTGTCGATTGCGTATACTTGCGCATGGTTCTATAGGTACACTATAACACACAACAGTAGTCAGCCATTGTAGGACCCCGCGGAGGATACGGAGTAAATGGGAGCGTCGGGTTGAACTCGCCGCGGGACCCAGAGCCCTCACGGTTTTGTGAATCAGAACTAGTGGGAGAAGACATTTTTAAAAGAAATGTTACAAAAACTTTGGAATAAATAAACCTAAAAAGGGAAGAAGAAGAAGGGGAAGGAGAGCCCCTGTCATCCTAGAATTACCCCTCAAAAAATCGAAAGCCTATGATTTACCCAAAATAAAAGGCAGCAAAGGAAGAAAGGAACTGACGAAATCTAGAGAGACGAAGCAATACCTCTAAGAGATGACCGTCGAAGAATTGCGGGGAACTCAAGCAAAAGAGAGAGAGAACGGAATGGGGAAAAGTGAAGAAGGAATCGAAAGAAGTGATGGTTAAACCCCGTGCCAGTTCAACAACTTGTAACTGCCCCCGAATTTCACAGTTATTACGCAACTGCCATTCAGTTTGGGCGGCAAAAATTAAAAGGAGTTTAACATGTCGAACTCCACTTTCAGACAAAAAGTAGGTCAATCGCTCAAACTAAGTTAAACTCCCAAAGAAACTATAGAACCAGGGTCCCTACAGAATATCGCTTTACTGGGGCTCCGACCTTAGGACAAAAACCCATGGCAAGCTCTACGCTTGCCAGAAAGACCCCGAAATGATGAACTCGTGTAGTCCGCAAGGGCTGACCAGATGGCCAAATTAACAAACGAAACAGAACCCGTACTATCCCACCATAAACTTGTGATTTCGAGCCCATGTCCATGGCCCTTGCAGCAGCTTCCCGAGGGTGTGCGAGCAGGGAAGGGTCATCCACATAGGAACTGACCCTCCCAACTGAGGAGGTACTTACGAGCACCCCGCAAACAATACCAGATCTCCTACAAAAAAGAGTCTGAAGGGAAAACATCTGGGAAAAACTACTCGCCTCTAGAAGGTGATAACATGGTACCATGCAACCAGATTGTTCGACTCTTTAGGTCCTCCCATGAGAGCCCTCATAGAACCAAAGGGGCTATTGTTGGGGGCATAGACAAATCTAGCCCGTCAAAGAGGCCCATCAGCACTCTTGCAGGCCAAGTACCAAATCGGCCCAGTTGGAAGCACTTCGCAAACAAGGAGGAGCTCGACAAAAGCAATTTGATTGGCAAGAAAGTTGTTCGGTGAGCGAGAAGACCTTTCAGAATGGCAAACTAGAAAAGGACCACCCAACGGTCTGAAGGGTCTTCTCAACGGTCAAGAGAGCTAACAAGCGGTGTAGTGATAAGCTCACGAGAATCTTGAAAGCAATTAAAGGCAGGCATCGCAATTATCCCGAAAAAAGTTGGAGGTCGCTGCTCAACGAACCGAGCCAAAATCAAGAAAACCTTAATGCACTCAGACCTCTGTAAATAGCTGTAAGCTAATTTTTGGCATCTTCTTCTAGACCGTATCAATCGATTCTATCAAGCTCGATGTCGTACGACTAGCAGCTCGACTGCATAATTTGTATTCTTTTAAGCGGATATACTCTCATTTCATTTATTTTCTTTTTGACATTTTCATACTATTTGCTTTGCTTTTTGTTTGTTGCCATTTCTTGTGTTATTCGGATCTAGAGTTCTAGGGGCCCTGTATCCATACAAAACAAACCTCAATAGTAATTATATACAATGAATGATAATTAAAACCTCCATTATAACTACGATTTGTTCATTTTAAGGGCAACATTCTGCATTAACATTACATTGCAAAATAAAATGCTTAATCTATCTACTTTACGTCATTTTATCTTCAATATTGTGTATTTTATCTTAGGAATCATGCATTTTATCTATGCAAACATTCATTATATCTTGTTATAAAAAAAAATTAATCTCTCTTATAGGGAAAGATTGCATGTATCAAAATATGGATATCCATGTCTAATCTGATATGGAAAATATTGTTATAAATATGAATGATTATCTGATTTTCAAAATTCATATATTTTTATCCTTAATTTATTTGAATATTCTTACCATGTATACACAAACAAATCATCATCTTATTTGTGAATCTTAATAATCCAAGTTCATGTTGAATGTTAATGTGTAAATTTTGAATTTTGTTCTGAGTCGTATCGATCATTCATAGATCAAAATAAATAAACAAATAACTCAATCTCACTATGTTACATAAATAAAATACATCTTAAAATAAGTTTGTTATATTTTTTTTATCGAATATGCATTCCAATATTATTGTATTGCATAAAATAAAATATTATATTCTCACCTCATTTAATCTTAAAATTTATTCATTTTATCTTAAAATGCGTTCCTCAGATCTCTATAGAATATGTGTTTTTTAAAGAATATAATGCATTTTATATATCATATAGTGCATTTTAAGTAAGATTTCAGGCATTGAAGGTACATTTTCATGCATTTTATGAAAATCAATGTGCTATTAAAAGATTTATGTATAGAATCATTATTATTTTTTTTTTGATAAGGTTTTCATCCTTTAAATTTATGCAATAAGGATTTCGTATGAAAGATAATTAAATTATCATTAATTTGATATATAATACATGATAAACAAATTTAAATTGAGTGAATTATGATCATTTAATGTTTTTAGAATTTTAATTAGAGGATAGAGAAAAAATATTATATTTTACAAAATTATCCTTAAAATTGAAAAATGCGCAATTTACTACAAAAAAAAACACGGAAATTTTTAAATCTTGAGCGTTGATATTCAAAGATAGAAGGCTGATATTTATTCTCATTTCTCATATGATCACCACTATATATATATATAAATAGGGAGCGGATCAGGTAAGAAAATACCCCCTGCGAGAAAAAAGAATGAATTGTGACCATTAAATCTAAATAAATCAATAGTTGATATACGATCAAGGAACGACTGAAACACAATCAAGCAACATATTAATCAAGTAACAACTAAAATATAATCAAGCAACATTAATATGTTGCTTTATTGTGTTTTAGTTGTTGCTTGATTTTATATTAACCATTGATTTATTTAGATCTAATGGTCATGATTCATTCTCTTTTTTTCACGAAAGAATTTTGTTTACATGATCTCATCTCTATATATATATTTGTATGTTAAAGACCATACACATGTTAAATAAGAATAAATCAAGATCCTTTATTTTGTTGATCCAATGATTATGATAATTCAGGATTTATTAGATAAATAATATAATTAGGGTATTTTAGTAATTTAACCATAAAATTTGAGTAACCGTCATTACATTTTCTTAGATCTAAATATTCTCTCTTCTCATTTTCTCTCTCAATACAATATAATTTAATAACTATATCTTTCTCGATTCAAATCTATTTTTTTACGAATCATATATGAAATTAAACGTATTTTTACGACGATTTAAATGATACCCATATTGAATTTAGAAGATTTGCACAAAAATCTTTATATTATGTTCAACTAGTATATGTTCTTCAAAATATTTATGTTCAAAATAAAAATGAATCAATTACGCATAAATTTTTTTCCTAAATAATTGCATTTTTTGCATCAAATGGTGCATTCTTCACTTGAACAAGATGCATTATTATTTTAAATCATATAAATATTGTATTCATAGTAAGTGATTTTTTGCACTGATTATATGTTGCATTTTTATGCCCAAAATATTGCATTTTCTACATCGAACATATGCATATTATGTTTTATGAACTGCATGAAATGAAATTTTTTAATATAGTTTTTTTTTCATTATTGCTCTTGAATGCGAGATGGTAACACAAATAATGCACCGAAATTGGGACATATTTAAATTGATCAC
>JAPKLW010000085.1:757669-833853 GCA_026898455.1 Plectranthus barbatus
AAAAATATAGGATTTTTTCAGATATAATGATTGTGAAACAGAATAAAAATAATTAATTTAGGAAAATATCCATTAAAACCAGATATTCCTAAAAGCTAAGGATAATGGAGCATAAAATTAGGGATTTTCCTATTTTTTTAGATTTAATGGATATGAAAATTGACAAATTTACCCTGTTAATGCAACTATTTTATATTACCGAATGCAACTTTAGAAATTCGCTCCTCAAATAGATCTCAGTCGTTCGAACCTTGATTTGGATGTACAGGATTTATTCTCATCTCCTATCTAAGAGACCACTTGTGACTTTAACGCACCCCTATATATATATATATTTATCACTACATTTTAACCTCAAAATACTTCATTTTCAATTTATCTTCTATTTTTTTCATTTCATTTTTTATTTCCTTCATTGTACTTTTTAGACTTCAGTTTTTCTAAAATATTGTTCACTTTTATCTTCAGTTTTATTCATTTTATCTTAAAATTTTTATTATTTGTTCTCATGTTCTCACGTTAACAACTATTCACATATGATTAGACCTCTCTCTCTCTCTCTCTATATATATATATATATATATAGAGAGAGAGAGAGAGAGATGAGATCATGTAAACAATCCCCATGTGAGAAAAAAGAATAAATCATGTCCATTAGATTAAAAAATCTATGGTTAATATGAAAACGAGCAACAATTAAACACAATCAAGCAACAAAGTGATCACGCAACAACTAAGCCACAACCAAAAAACGTTGTAATCAAGCAACAACTTGAACATAATCAAGCAACATGATAACCACAATCAAACAACTTTCTCACTTGAACACAATCTAGCAATGTGATCATTTATTAATAGCTCCACACATGTTAAATTAGAATAAATATAGACATTTAAGGTTATTATAATTTAAGGTTTATTTATTAATTAAGGTAATTATGGTATCTTAGAATTTTTTCTTTAAATTTGAGTAATCATCATTATCTTTCCCTATATCTAAACATTCTTTCTCGTCAATTTCTCTCTCCTTACATTATAATTAAACTATTATATATTTCTCAACTCAAATAAGTTTTTTATGAATTACGTATTAAATAAACGTATTCTTACGATGATTCATATGATATGCATATTGCATAATGTGAATTTAGAAGATTTACACGAAAATTCTATTTTTGTACTAAGCTCTTTTGTGTACTTGATTACATATACGTATATGATAGAAAAAACATCAATTACGCATAGATAATATCCTAAGTAGCTTCATTTTTCTGTTTCAATTGATGCATTTCCTCCAAATTAAATGTACGCATAAAAGTGTATTTTTCGCAATATTGATCGATTACAACATTTTTATGCGCAACACACTGTATTTTTTATATCAAACATATACATTTTATGTTTTTCAAACTGTGCAAATTGAAATTTCTTGAATATAAAATTTTCACAATTATTTCCTCTTAATGCTAGATTATAACATAAATAATGAACCAAAACTGGAAAAAATTTAAATTGATCACATGCATTGATTTTGATTTTTATAGGGAAGTGACCATATGAATAAAGTTGTTGCCATGCGAATTTGAGAAATAACAATGAACTAAACTTAAGATAAAATGAACAAATTTTACAATAAAAATGAACAAATTTTTAGATAAAATGATGATCTAAAAATAAAATGAAGAAAATCAAATAAATTATGTATATATATATATTTCAAATTTTGAAAATCAAATAATATTTCTTATTTATAACAATATTTTCCATATCAAATTAGATATGTATATCCATATTTTGATACACACAATCTTTCCGCATTCGTAATGAGACTTAATGCATGTTTGCTAAGATCAAATGCTCAATATTGAATTTAAAATATAGTAAGTAGAGAGATTAAGTATTGTATTTCACAATGTAATGTTGATGCTGGATATTACCCCTAAAATGGATAAAATCGTTGTTAAAATGCAAGTTTCAAAATTATCATTTTGTATAAAATTATTATTTTGTCCATTCATTCGGGATATTGAACCTAAAATGTCGCATTTTTTAAACGAGTTATCATGTACTCCCTCCGTCCCACTTCAATTGTCACACTTACCAAATTAGGCGTCCCAACCAAATTGTCACCTTTCTAAAAATGGTAATTTTTTCACACTCAACAATAAAATATTAATCCCACTAACTCATTCTACACTCACAACTCTTAATTTATGTGCCGAAAAGAAACATGACAATTCGCATGGGACGGAGGGAGTATTATGGTACGTTGATCTTGCAAAATTAACAGTCGAGATTCTTTCTCATTTCTCATGCTAAAGTCCATTCTCACTGGAACACTATTTTCTCCATATATATATATATATTGGCAACGGATCCGGTGAGAAAAATCTCTTCGTGAGAAAGTGAGAATATTGCTTGATTATGTCTACGACGTTGCTTGAATGTGTTCAGGACATTGCTTGATTACAACATCACTTTGTTGTGTGATAAGCACCTATTCCACTCACTTATCGCACTATTTTCTTATTTCTTTTATGCATTTTTAGTTATTTTAGTTTAATAATTGAACGTGAGTGTATTTTAGTAGATTAATCACTTGTGGTGCTTAGTTTTCCAGAAAGATATTTCAAAAAGGAGAAAAGTCAGAGAATAGATGACGAATTCTACCACATTAGTCTCTGTTTTGACTAACACACATATTTGTCGATCAACGCGTGTGTGGAAGCCAAAAAAGTGAAGGAAGGAATCAGTATCGACGGAGATCCATATCAGTCGATGCAGAGGTGATCGATGTGTTGTCGAAGTCGATGGAGGCAAGAACGATGTGGAAGATTCACGTCAACGGACGCCAATCCATGTCAGTCGACGCGATCTTGTTGAAAGTTGGAAACATGATTCTCCAAGTTATTGGACAAGATTTGAGGAGATATTACCCTATCCAACTTATCCCCGAATTTCAAGGCCACGAGGTCTAACCCTATTACCATATAAACTCATGTACTTGGTTTTAGTCATGATTCAGTTTTTATTTTGGAACTCAGGTTTTAAGAGTTGGAGACCTGAACCCTTTATTTTTCTAGTACTTTATTTTTCAATAAATTTTAATTGATGCAATATTTACTTTTTTTCTTTTGATATGTATTTTTAATATGCTTGCTAGAAACTCTAGCAGGTTCTAGGGGTTTTCTCCATCTAGTTCATGTTTAGATTCAATTATTCAAACACTAAATTGGTTTAAACTCTTTGAATTATTTTCAATTCTATTATCAATTGAATGATCGAGAGATGAAAATTGAAATAGATTATAGTTGTTCATTGAAGGACCGAGAGGTGAAAATTAATAATAGGAAGGAAGAGTTAATATAATTGTCTTTTTGGCCGACCAATAAGAAATCAATCGTAGTAATTAATTTGATTAACTATTGGGATTGATTAATAGGATTTAATTGCTCGACCAAGGAATTAATTCCACATTAACAGATTTTCCACCAAAAATTCTCTTTGGGTTTGAATTATTTGTTTTATTGCATGTTCTCAGTTTGGTAGAATTTCATAGGATCTGTGCTTTTATTTATTATAACATTATTTTAAAGTTACTTTCAAAATCTCAAAACCCTTGTGAAATTGAATTTTCATAACAAGAGATTGATAAACTACATTCAGTACATAAGATAATCTCGCCATACTTTTTCCTTGGGTTCAATAACCTCCGGGTTCATAAATTTATTTACTCACTATTTCTATAATTATTTGGTAGATTTTCTAGTGACCAAATTGGCATTGTTGTTAGGGATTAGTAAGAATTTATCTTGATATTAAATTATATTGCTATTTGTTGGATTGGGATTTAATTTTCTTATCATGTGTGTGAGTTTTTTTATTTTGTTCTCGGTATCGACCGACGTGGGCATGCATCAGCCAACACAGAGGAAATTTCTTGCATCGATCGACACGTTCTTGTGTCTGTCGATTCCGACTGATTCTTTCATTTTCCCATTCGCATGTGCATGAACATTAAGGTTAAGGGTCAAGCACTTGAGTCACTCGATTTGGAGATTGAAAAAACCTGCAGAAAATATAGAAACGAGTCAAATATCGGGAAAGAACAACAAAAAGAGATAGCAGAACAACATGACACCCCTCTTCAGAATATGACTCCCGAGGAGCAGAGGCAATTCGTCAATAAGGTACACCAGCTTTGAGAGCAACTGAGAGTAGCATTGGCAACTCAAGCATAGCAAGCTGCGAGATTGACAGCAATGAATGGGGGCAAAAATGGTCAGAGACAGTTGGAGGTGGTCAGACCACAATGATCTATCCTCGATCGATTTTTGCCACAACAAAAATAGTAAGGATTCAGTTTTGGCATCAATGCCAACAACATTGAGCTGAAGACATGACTGATTCAATTGGTGCAGCATAATCAGTTTGGGGGGAAGGCTATAGAAGACCTGTATGCATATACCAACCATTTAAGGTGTTCGATACGCTAAAGCTGAATGGAGTCCCTCAAGATATCATCCGGATACTATTGTTTTCTTTTTCTCTTAGGGATGAAGCACGGTAATGGTTTTCAAGTTTGGACAAGAGCCTGAATTGATCTTGGGAGGAGCTTCGAGCAGAATTCCTCACCAATTACTTTCCACCGAGTGTCCTCCTCAAAATAAAAGCCGCCATTACACACTTCAGTCAAAGATATGATGAGTCACTGTGCAAGGCATGGAAGAGGTACAAAGAGCTGTTCAGATTATGTCCAAGACATGGAATCGACTTGGAGATGCAAGTATTCCACTTCTAGGAAGGATTGACTCCTCACATAAAAGAGTTGGTTGATGCTTCAACCAGAGGGATACTTGCAGAGATGGCCATGAACAACCATCTATGGCCCATAGAGAGACAGATGATATTGAAAGTAGTTGAGGCCACCTTGGAATTTGATGTTATAGCAGAGGTCCAGAAACTTAGAGAAGAAATCGGGAAGTAGGAAGCATGTATACCCTTACCAACAGCCGTTCTAGATTAGAACATGGCCATTATTCTAGTGGAAGATGACTATATTTACAGAGGTACTGGCAGTAATGTAAACAGATCAAGTGGAGCAGATGTGAATTATATTGGCATAGGTTACCAAAACAACTATCGTGGAGGTAACCAAGAAAAAGATGGATACCAGTACAATCATGGGAGAAATCACCTTAGATTCTCCTATGTTAATCCTTCTGCAGCCTAGAATCCTCCACTGTGATTCAATGTGGGAACCAGCAGAGATATTGTGGAGAAGAAGAAATTTGTCTTAGAGGAAACTCTTGATAAGTTCATCAAAAACATCGACAACCTTTTAGAAAGGTGGATAATGAAGCAAAGGGAATGGTGAACCACATGCAACTCATGAAAAAACACTTACCGATGCTTGTTACTCAGTTGAGTTAGATTGTCACATCCCTCAGCAATCAACATAAGCATGGACAACTTCCAATTGCAGCAAAGGTGAATTCGGCTAAGGAAAATAGGTGAATGTCATTGCCTTGTGATCTAGAACAAGTTATGAAGGTCCTAAGATGCTTGTAGACAAGTATGGAGGTGAAGGAGAGGAAAATGCCGAAGAAGAGCTCTTTGTATCGACCGACGTGGAATTTGCATCGGTCGATGCAGAAAGTCAATAGGGCGAGAGGTCGAGTGATGCTAGAGGCAGAGTGACACATAAGAAGTCGATCGATGGTTCAACATCGATCGATGCACCTTGGATTGACCGACATGGAAATCAACAAGCAGCAACTGGCGTATCCTCAGATCGGTGGACACAGAGAGGGAATTCAGGCGAGAAAGTGAAAAAAGTAGTTCTCACCCCTCACATGTCGTTTCCTCAACATTTTGCCAAGTAGAATGAGGATTCAAAGTTCACCCGGTTTGTTGAGAATTTGAAAATGGTGAACATTAATATCCCACTTATGGAAGCACTTCATGAAATTCCCAGGTACATGAAATTTTTGAAAAAACTGATGTGCGAGAAGAAGCACTCCGTAGAGAAGGAGACTATCAAGATTCATGATAAGTGCAACCTTCTTCTACAGATGCAGATTCTATTCAAGAGGTTTGATCCTCGATGCTTCTATGTACCTATCGAGATTAGAGGTAAGGAATTGTAGCATGTTCTTTGTGATACAGGAGCGAGCATTAACATGATGTCCTTTTCTATCTATAAGAAGCCGGAAATTGGAGAAATGAGGCCAATCACAATTTCACTTCAGATGGAAGACTGGATCCTTTCCCGACCAAAAGGAATTATGGAGGATGTACTGATCAGAGTTGGATACTTGATCTTCCAAGCCAACTTTGTGGTCCATGAGATGAAATAATATGAGAACATGCCCATGATCTTGAGGCGTGAATCAATCAACACTTTTGGGGCCTTGATCGGTTTTAAAAGAGGAGAAATTACCCTTAGGGATAATGATGAGCCTATTACTTTCCTGGTTAACAAGAAGAAGAAGAAGGCTGAGTGCAACCGGGTTGCAATTATGGAGAAACATGAAGAGGAGTAGTCGAAAGATGATGAAGCAATTAAGTGGGACTGAGGAAACAAGGTAGTGAAACCGGCAATTACGCTACCTGATTCTGAGTTTACCACTGTTGTGAAGAACCGGCGAGTGTTTACTATTAATGCAAGGGGTCAAAGAGTTTGGACCTAACCACCTTGGTGAGATCAAGTAGTGTCAAGCCACCACAATAACTAAGGCACTACATGGAAGGTAACCCATTACTTTACTGCTTTATATTTATTTTCTGTTAATTTTTTCATTTTTTGCGTTGCTTAATTTTTTGTGCAAAAAAAACAAATCTCTGTATTGATCGATGTGGATCTGTGTCGATCGATGCAGTGGGAGGTGGCATGACACACTTAACACATAGAGAGGTCAACATAGAAGGCTTCACATCGACCGACATGGACTTGTGTCAGTTGATGCGGAGAGCTAATTGAAGAATGTTTAAGACGCACAATACAAATTGCTACAAAGGATTAAAAGTTGGTGGCTGAGACCAACAATCGAGGAACCATGTTCAACCGTAGTTTTATTTTCAACCTTATTCTCGAATAAGTTTGGGGGAGGAAGACAAGGGGGTTGAAACCTATTTCAGTCTTTTTATTGCTTTCTGTCAATTTAATTTTTGCCTAGGTAGATTTTTTAGAAATTTGAGAATTTTTTTGTGGTTTTGTGGGGAATTTGCAAATTCTGATAGAACCCTAGCTTGAATATGAGATTTGAATTGACTGACAGTTGTGTTGATCGATAGAAAATGAAGTTGAGAATGCCTATGAATGTAGAATACCGCATGACTAACTTTTTTGAAACTTGCATTGACATGATGATTGAACCGAGTTTGACATTTTTTGTGGAAGAATTTTCGTCCCAAGTTTGAGAATTTGAGCTTTCATTTCATTTGTGAGATTGTCTGCATGATTAAGTATCTCTAGAACTTGTGTTGTTTCTTTTTTAGACTTCTAGTGTGCACAAGTCTAGGTAGTGATTTTAGGCCATCTTTGTTAACCCATATGCTATACATTGTCCTGTTGATATTTGTTCATAGTCATCCCTTTTTGATCCTATGTATTTTTCTTTCTTTGTCTATAAAGTTGAGAAAAAGTGATAGATGACAATTGTCCATAATATGTGGGTTAGGATAGTTGTTTGAGAGGAATTAGACATTAATTGGTGGGTGAACAAAAGAATGTTGGGCTCAAGAAAAAAAATATCCTTGTAAGCTCATTCTTTAAAGAAAAATGGAAATCATAAGAGCATAAAAGAATGTAGAAAAAGAAAAGAAAAGAATAATAAGAGTCTTGCTTTGTGTTGAAAAACTTAAGGAGAATGGGTGGATTGTTGATCCTGAAATCAGAGTATGAAAATGTACAGCATAAATAGTTTAATTTTGCACTTGTCTCTGAAACTGACTAAGAATCAGTTTAAGGTTATCAGAAAGTCAGTTTTAAGCTCAGAGAATTTTTAAGTAAGTTTCAAGAATATACGCTTCAATACTTAGCTAAGTATTGAAGGTTTCAAAGTAAGTTTGGAAACTTAAGGAGCCGAAACTTAAATAAAGTGAGTAAATATCACAGGATATTTATAGTGGTTTGGAATCAAAGTCCTACATCCACTCATCCGAACTTAATCAAGAATCTACTATGTTTGAGTGTACAAGCCTCTTTACAATCTATGAACAGCCCGTTGGAAACTTCTGTCATTCGGTCTGCTATCATCACTCGCCTAGAAACTTCTTGTAAGCTAATCCTTCTTCAGGTTGAAGTGAGGACACACCGCAACCTCCATCATGGTCGGTTGGATGTTTTCTCGTTCTTCCCACAACTCAGTACAGTTGGCTATGCCCGTGATAATCAATATCCCAGAGTAGGATATTGACTGCTATGAATACAACTTTTAGAGAGTTATATTCACCAAGTTAGTAGCTTCAGCTTTTAGCTTTAGCCTCGTGCTTTGAAACTGAGGCACGAAACGAGTAACTAGAGTTGGAAACTCAAGTCTTGTGATTAGAACTCGCAAAAATTCAGAGAGTATGAGTAGGAGTGTCGACTTAGCTTTTCACAAGGATTTTCGATGATGATTCTACTTGGCTGTTGACCTATTTATGTTCTCCAGGTGCAGATTGGTTGATGATTTGAATTCTTCCCATTAGACACATAAATCCAGTCGCTAAAGACAAGAAGAATGTCATCAAATCATCACCGTTACTTTTAGTCTGCTCTGCCGTCTTCTTTCTACTATTGTAGTGTACTTTATATGTGCTCTAGTCTGATTAAGTTTCTGTCTGAGGAATCCAAGTATGTGACTTCCTCGTACTAATTTTTGACTTAACAATTGAAATGTCCTTAAGTCTAAATTCGACCACTTGTGATTCATGTGCTTTTGAAATATTGAAACTCTTAACTGACATTCCAAAGTCAGTATAGGCTTCTGACATACTTAGTGAAACTCGGTTTCCAAAAACAAAGTTTCTAGCCTTACTAAGGTTTAAGCTCAAACACTTGTCTTTACTTCAAGTTTCTTTTGAATTTTCTCTTCATGTTCAGAAACTTGGTTCTGAACATCTCGAGCTTTGGTCTTCTTGAATTCCATCTTCAGAAACTTAGTTTCTGATTGCTCTGCTCGAACTTCAGCATCTAAGTTTCTAGTCTATTACAACATGATATATCATATACATAGATTACATTTAATAACTCTTGAACCTTAGTACTAAGGTGAGTTTTGACATATCAAAACATCAAATTCAGAGGTGATTTGAAACTCAGTTCCTAACAATTTGCCCTTTTTTTGATATTGTCATAACTATTTACATGAGTCAAAAAAGAAAAAGAAAGCATGGTGTAATAAGTTTAGAAAAACCCTACTCAATTGACAAGTCCTTATTTCGACCAACACTATTTGATCTTCCTCCTGAATAGGAGAGATATTTCTCGATTAATGAACATAGAGCAAAAACGTAAGTTTGCTGATCAAACTAGAAAATGTGAGTTCAAACAGGTTAAAAATACTTAGAAAGTGGGAGAGAGAGAGACAATGAGTGATTGTCTTTAAATTATTTTCTGATCTTTCATTAGTGGGTAGAGAATTACATGTACAATGAAAAAAGGGAAACTGAACTAACAAAAACTAAGTACAAAGAACACTTAGAACCGACGAGGTTCAAGGAGGAGGTGGATCAGATAAAGACGGTTTAGATCCAGATAGTTTTGCAACAAGTTCAGCAAGCATACTGTACTGATCTTGCATCCTCTTCTCCTCCTCTCCTTATCTTTTTCTTGCCTCCTCTCTTCTTTTTCTTTTTGCCTCTCATATTCCTCCTTTTTGACAATGTCAACAAGTGTAGAGACCCTTGATATTATGGAGGTGAGAGATTCTGATGTTTCACCTTCCTTCTTGTCCTTCTCATCTAATCTAGCCTTTATCTCCTCAAGCTGACTTTGGAAAAAAGCTTGCATCTAAGTAATCGAGGAAACTAGAGTAGGGTTTGCATTGGTTTGTATCTGAGTCTCAGTTTCAGTAGAAGAGATATTGTGCATGTCAGCAATAGAGGTACTACGCAACTAAGGAATAGAGATAGATGGTGTAGCAGTCATCAGACCCCACAATATTCTGTTTTCTTCTTCTTCCCTATCATACTCCTCATGTCTGTGCGGCTGTCCCTCTCAGCTTCTTGCCTGTTGCAACTTCCTACTTTTCTCGGCTTTCTCGGCCTCCTTACCTTTTTGACCCTCATCAAGTTTGCGGACTTGGTGAGATTAACCAAGCCTGGGCCAATGATTTGATTTATTGGTTCAGCAGCTCTCTTCGCATTAGTTTGGACGGTCAGATCATAGGAGAGAGCCATGGCCTGCTCTAAGACAACTTTCTCTTGATTTGCAATAGAGAGCTCTTCTGTTGTCTTCTTCAGATGAGCCTCCATACTCCGTAGCTGCTCACTGAGTTTTGTCATTTTGTCCTTCTTAGCAGCTATAATTTTCTGATAATCTTTTGGAGTGAGAGCTGGAGCTGACTTTGTCTCTAACTCAGCATGCACGGAAGACTCAGCTTGAGTAGGGGGTACCTGAGTGATCGGAGGGGCAAAGATGCGAGCAATAGGAATGAAAACATAATCAGCCAGGGGAAGCCTGTGCTCATCCATTTAAAAATCTTCGGCATTGAGAGTTTCAGCATGATAGACACGTACAATGAACATCCTCATCTTGGCTTCCCCCTCATTCATCTGCAGGTCTCCACCTGGGCACTCCACACTTTCACCGACACCTCCTCTGACCTCCAGAAAGTCAGTCCCAACCTAGCTTGCATAATAGGAAGATCTTTCGTGTTAAACTCATGCATAGCCAGGTAGAACCTCCTCCATCATCTAAATTTGCCTTGCAATACTTCGTAAGACACCAAATCCTCAGTTAGTAGGTCAAGATAGAGATGGTTGATTTCTTTGGATATCCTTCACTCTATCCTTTCTGAGATTTCCGCAGCCCAAAGAATCAATTTGGCATCACCAACGTCAGTCAAGCTTATGGGTGGGCACTAGAGTCGTATTCTTTCAGAAGAGACTTCAGGATGCTGAACTGACTTGTCTTAAATATTTGTTTCGTGGCCCTGGAATCCTATGGGTGATATCTCCATACTCCATCCATATGGCTTGCAAAATCAAACTCCTCGTAAGCAGAAGGATTCCTCAATCCTTCCTCATTGATAGATGGGATCAGGGAGTCATTAGATGAGATTTCCATCTCAGCATCACCTCCCTGTTCACCATGAGATGACTCAGCATTAACCATCTCCTTCCCTTTCTCTCTTTCTTTCACCAGTTTATCCAGGGTGGTCGCCCGCACTACTTCATCATGCTTTCCTTGTTCACCAATAGCAAGCTCGGCAATCTCTTGAGCTATTTCAAGAACTATCTCATCGAAATGAACCTCCACATCCTTTTCTGGCACCTCAGTCTCAGGTAGAGTGCCCTCGTCCTTTTCCTTCTCTTACTCAGTGATAAGTTCATAATTTTACTCACTTATCTATATTATTTTCTACTATTTTATGTAGTTTTATTGAGTTTATCCATATATTTTATGCATGAGTCAATATTCGGTGGTATTATGCGTGTCTAGGCTTTTTTTTTACAGGATTAGGCTAAATTGAATGGAAAATCAGTACCCAAAGCAGTTAATGTTCAAAGAAGTAGTGACGATTTCCTCCACACTTGGAATTTGAGCTAATGGAGCATGGCAATAGGATAATTTCCCCACACAAATCCCCTGGGTTCGACTTGAGTTATAAA
This sequence comes from Plectranthus barbatus, assembly GCA_026898455.1. Taxonomy (NCBI): domain Eukaryota; kingdom Viridiplantae; phylum Streptophyta; class Magnoliopsida; order Lamiales; family Lamiaceae; genus Plectranthus; species Plectranthus barbatus. The sequence continues at coordinate 769,490 of JAPKLW010000085.1, forward strand.
TTTTATTGCCACTGTTCTGCAATTTATCTGTATATTTTATAGTGATCAAATTGGCGCCGTTGTCGGGGATTTGTTAGATTTTATCTTGCTACTAGTTCGTTCTAGGATTTGCTGGATTGAGTTTTATTTTTATATACGTGTGCGTGCATGAGTTTTGAGTTTATTCCTCAGTGTCGATGGATGCTTGCTCACATCGATCAACATCAAAACTCCTGTTCGTCGATCGACGTCTACCTGCGTCGATCGATTCCGAACTGATTGCTTTACTATTTTTGTCTCAGGCTGTGCATGAACACAAGGGCTCAAGGCAAACCACTTGAGGCTTTCGACCTAGAGACAGAAGCATCGTCTAGGAGGAGGAATAGAAAGAAAAAGATGGAGCAACCAAATAATCAGAATCCGCAAGAAGTAGACCCGAATATACCCCATTTGGAGGATCCGGATGCACAACTTACAGCGGGGGATGCTCTGGCACTGATTCAAGAAGTTCATATGATGAGGGATGCAGTTCGACAGCTGAGGGAAGAAAGAGAGGTTGAGAGAGAGGCTGCACAAAGATAGAGTGACTGCGCCTGGATGACTCGGATGATGAGGATCCAAATCCTATGGGAAGGAAGTAAAGGCCACAACCCAGGAATGAGGGATATTGGCATCAATGCCAATAATTTTTATCTCAAAACCAGACTGATTCAGATGGTTCAGCAGAACCAATTCGGCGGTAGAGCTGTGGAGGATCCCTATAAGTTAGGATTTTTACCAACTTATCTAGTTGTTCTTTGACTAATTGTGTGATGTTCAGATTGTTTTTAGTATTTTTTTCGTGCATGAATTGGCTATTGTACTTGTAATGTCGTGTTTGAAGAATCATGCAGGTTTTTGGTCGAAAACAGAGAAGAGTCGGATTTCCGATTTCAGATCCACGTCAATCGACGGGGATGCCTCGTCGACGAACGAGGAAATTGGAGAAGGAGCGATCGACGAAGGAGAAGGTCGATGGAAGCAGCAGAGCCCACATCGATTGACGCCATTTCACGTCGATCGACGAGGGTGTTTCATTAGCATCGATCGACGCTATTCTCCCACGGTCGACATGACTGCGGGATTCCTAATCTGAGTCTGCTTAGAAGATAAAGACATATCTAATCCTAGATATTGTTTGATACATCTTTCACTATTATAAATAGCCATGTATAAATTCGTTTTTAGGGTGGAAATCATTAGAGTAATTAAGAGATTTTAGTATTGAAGAATTTTTAGAGATTTCCAAGGTTTTTTCGTTTTTATGTATGAAGGCAGAGTTTTGTGGGAAGACATTCAGACCCAAGTTTCTATGCAATTCAAGTTTTATTTTTCTATGATGAATATTACACTGAATATGTGTAACAAATATCTTCCTCAGATTCTAGGGTTTCGAACTATCAATGTATGCATGTTTTGATTAATTGAATTATTTTCCCTTTCCCTTCGTAGTTTGTGAAATCTGAGTTTATTCATAATGTTGAGTTTGTTGGCCACATCTTAGGATTAACTAGTTGATTACTTGAGACGTAACTCTAATAGTTTTCAATGGAAAGAGATTTTCACAATATAATCAGATTTCTTGTCGTAACTGAAGGAGATTGATTGTAGGGATAAATCTGTAGATCTTTGGAGTTAGTTAATTTATCTTGAGACCGAGCGGAGATAGGTAATTAATTAATCTACTTTGTCAATTGTCCAACAAAGAAGTTCATAATACCTTTCTGATGTTTCACTACGAAGAGGAATTAAATTGGGAAATAATCAATTCATTCATCTATATCATACATGATAGGTAGATGTCCCTGGATTCCGTACTTCTCATAATCGTTTTCATCAAAAGTAATTTAGTTTTCTGTCTAAATTTTAATTAGCAAGTATTGAGATTTTCAAAATAACCAAAACCCAAAATTTGATTTTCCCTAACCAGAGTTTTGAGAACTAATGTTTTAGTACTTAGGATTTTTCGTTATTTCTTTCCCCTGGGATTCGATAATTTTATTTGCCGCTATATTATTAGCTTTGCTAAGTCGCTTGTTAAATAATTTATCGATCAAATTTTGGCGTTGTTGCCTGATAAGTTAGGATTTTCACCAACTTATCTTATTGTTCTTTGACTGATTGTGTAGTGTTTAGATCGTTTTTGTACTTGTTTTTGTGCATGAGTTGGTTTTTGTACTTGGAATGTTGTGTTTGATGAATCGTGCAGGTTTCTAGTCGAAAAATAGAGGAATCAGGTTCCAGTGCTCGAGACCTCGTCGATCGACGAGGGCCCTTAGTCGATCGACGAGGCATGTTGTTGGCAAGCGATCGACGGAAGAAAGGAGGCCTCGTCGACCGAAGCTGTTCAGAAGCGATCGACGAGGCAGAAGGCTGAGACGCGATCGACGAAGATCAGAAGCGGTTGACGCGCATGCGGAAATCCTGTTTCTCATCTGATTTGGAGATAGATGCATATCTAATCTTAGATAATGCTAGATACATCTTTCATCATTATAAATACTCATGTATAATTCGTTTTTCAGAGAGAATATGTGTTTTTAGAGAGAGAAAGTTAGAGCAATTATTAGAATATTAGAGTTGAAGAATTTTTATGTTTGAAGACAAGTTTCTCCGAGAAGACTTCCGGATTCCAGTTTTTATGCAATTCAGGTTGTATTTTTCTATGATGAATATTTATCTGAATATGTGTGGCTAAATCCCTTCTCAGATTCTAGGGTTTCGAACTATCAATGTATGCATGTTGTGATTAATCGAATTATTTTCCCTTTCCCTTCGTAGTTTGTGAAATCTGGTTTTATTCTTAATCTTTAAGTATGTTGGCCACAACTTAGGATTACTAGTTGAATTCTAGAGACGTAACTGTAATAGTTTTCAATCGAAAGAGATTTTCACAATATAATTTGATTTCTTGTCGTAACTGAAGGAGATTAATTGTAGGAATAAATCTGTAGATCTTTTGGAGTTAGTTAATTTATCTTGAGACCGAACGGAGATAGGTAATTGACTAATCTACTTTACGAATTGTCAGACAAAGAAGTTCGTAATAATTTTCTGATGTTTCACTATGAAGAGGAATTAAAATTGGGAATTAATCGATTTGTTCATACATGTCATACTTGATATGTAGATATCCCTGGAATCTGTATTTCTCTTATTTGACTTCAAAAGCTTTTCAAGTTTCCTGTTTAATTTTCAATTGCAAAGATTGCGATTTCCAAAACAACCAAAACCTTTTCATCTGATTTTCCTAATCAATATTTTCAAGAATGCCTGATTTAGTACTTAAATGTTATTCGTTACTTCTTTCCCTGAGGGATCGATAATTTTATTTGCCACTATATTATCATTGCCGGGGATAGAACATAACTAATCTTACTATTAAAATTGTGATCAAAATATTGATTTAGGTTGTAATTTTCGTATTTTTCCTTAAATTCTCGTATTTTTCCTTAAATTCTCAAATTTTTGTAATTCACGTCGATCGACGTGACACCCACATTGATCGACACAGCTACATCTTCCATGTCGATTGACGCTGATCCTCGTCGATCGATGTCGTAGTTCTTTTTCAGAATTTCAGTTGTTAATTTTAGTGTGTTTTCATTTTATTTGCAGTCTTACCTCACTACCGCCTTTTGATGTACAAATAGTGCATGAGTACAAGAGCTAGAGGAAAGGACCCGCTTTATTACTACCCGGACATTGAAGCCACTTGCAGAAAGATCCGAAAGATCCGAACTGAATCTAGATTGGAAGACAGCCACAGAAGAGCGAGCCATGGCATTGAACGAGCTTGAAGATTTTTGGGATGAAGCCTATAAGAACAATGTCATTCACAAGAATCGAGCAAAGAGATTCCACGACAAAAGGATTCGCTCACATGTATTCCATTCCGGTGACAAAGTCCTTCTCTTCAAATCCCGTCTTCGATTCATGCCCAAAAAGCTGTAGTCAAAGTGGGCCAACCCATATACCGTTATTTGTCAATTTATGAACGGTTTAGTCGAATTAGCTGGCCAAGATGGGAAGAACTTCAAGGTGAATGGGCAGAACCTGAAACCATACTAAACCCAACAGTTTGTTGCTTTCTTTATTTCTGTTATTTTAAATTCAGTCGAGTCGAGTCATTTAAGTTTTGTTTTTCAGAAATTGTTTCGAATTTTGTCGGGTCCAGTCATCTGTCGGGGCCACGTCGATCGCTGCATTTTGGCATCGATCGACGTATGTTACTGGTCCACGTCGATCGACGCCATTCCTCATTGATCGACAAAAAAGATTTGTCCACGTCGATCGACGGGGGTGCCTCGTCGATCGACGCAAACAATTCAAAAGCCAGACAGAGACGGGTTTAAAACCCAAAATCCCTCATTCTTTTCCTCACAAACACACACACACGATTTTCTCTCCTCTCCGAAAACCCACCTCGAATTTTTCTCTCCATGGTATGTATCTTAAACCTTTCCTTTTCGATTATTTCATATGTTTTGAAGGATTTGAGCATTATTTTTTATGAAAATTGAACTTGGAGCCCTTGTTTCCATTTTTTCATTTTTGTCGATTTCGTTGCTATTCATGATGATTATTCGATATGGTTAGTCATTTTAGTCGATATACTTTCTTATCATGGATTTGATGCTTTGATTTCATTGAATTTAACGAACGAAGTTTGGGGGATAATTCTAGTTGGTGGTGTTGCTCTTATCCTGTTACTTTGGGGAAAATTTCTTTTAATTAAGGATACAATATGCTAGGATAGAGTTTGAATTGCGTAAATGTCGAATCAATTTTTCATGGGTAGATACATTTTGTGGATAATTGCACATTTGGTTTTATCAATGTTTAGGAATTTTTGTGAAGTTGTTGCTGAGCTTTGACATTTTTTTCCTACTACCCTTGCAGTGCATCATGGATTTTCGACCCACCTTTGCAAACCTGGGTATATGAGAGACATTTCAAAAACTCTCAAGCGACGAGTTCAGCGTCCGGCAGACACTCTACCCATGCCCGACGACAATGGATAGGCTGGGGATTCAAGTTGATGTGAAGGCTCTCTTGGAGAGAGTGAATTAGAGTGCTTGGATGACAGCGAGGTGGCCGACATATTCGTCGCTTGTCCTGGAGTTTCTGGACTCACTCCATGTCTATGAGGTTCAGCCAGAGTCGGAGCCTACCACCATAGCCTTCCAGCTTCTGGACGAGCACTACGAGATATCAAGGGACAAGCTTGAAGAAATTTGGGGAGTCCGAAAAGGGGGAATTGGTTTTCTTCCCCCGAGTTTTGACATTGCCCGATTCTGGAGTCAGATTGCAGCCGATGCTAAAGAGGACTTGCGGGAGCTTTACTCGGGGAATTCGAAGGCTTTCTCATTTGATAACCCAGTTTTCCGGTATCTTCAGAGGTGCATGGGGGTGTCGATCACTGGCAGACATGAAAGCGGCAAGGTAAGAGTGGGGGAGCTGTACGCCATCTACTGCATGTTAACAGGAGAAGAGTTCAACATTGCGGCGCTGGTCATGGATCATTGGAGGCATCAGATCAAGGCCTCCAAGGGCAACATTTGGAGCAGGGGATTGATCACCCCGATTGCGGAGCATGTGGGCATTGACTTGACCCAGATTGAGGCACTCAAGGACGACAACCGAGGACTTGTCACTGGGATGCTGGTCAAGATGTTTATGCTTTCACCCTGGGAGTCAGGGTGGTCCCTGCGGATGTCCAATGAGGATAGGTTTCATTTCCGTAAAGGAACCTCACTCACGTCACCAATTACCCCTTCCGTGATAATTGGTTGATGAGCACACCCGCCCATTTTCGGCTCATGGTCGGAGCACATGGAGGACCCAGTACCTCTAGACTTCGTCACCGATCGCTGACTCAGCCGGATCAGCGACCGCCGCAGACCCCCCCAGCCGAGCCCGAGGATGAGGAGCCAGAGGATGAGAGGCATGATGGAGGAGGAGAGCACATTCCTGATCAGACTGGTGGACATTTGTTCTGCCACTTTGCGGGAGAGTCTTCATCTTTCGGGGTGGATCTGACGATGATCTACCAGTTAATGCAGCTGCAGGCTGCTTTGCATTCGAAGGAGCACACCAGGCAGGCAGAGTTTCGCCAGCATGTGACCACGAGGCTCAACACCCTCGACATGCAGATGCAGTGCCTCCTCCTGAACACCGAGCCCGACTCCGTCTACCTCCGACGCCAGAGAGAGCGCCAGGATCGCCGATGGCGACTACCCGTGTGGCCATCTCCCGATGTTGAGATGGAGGATCCTCCGGAGGTGGAATGAGGTATCGTTTCCTTTTTCCTTATCTAACTTTCAAACTTGTCCACTCCTTCGAGTGAAACAAGTTTGGGGGGATGAGGATAGGAAAAGGGAAACGTTTGTTTTTATTTATTTTCTGCCTTATTTTAATTTTCGTTGTTTCGTTGTTTTTCTATCTTTTGTTTTTCGTTTTAGTTTTTTTTGAACCATCACCATCCTTGTTCTTTTGCTACAGTGTGAACAATTGCTCTCTGCAAGGCTTTTCACTTAAAATTAGTATTTTTGAACTCTTGATTTGTGGTACTTGTTCTGAATTGAATAAGTTTTGAACTCTTGATTTGTGATACTTGTTCTGAATTGAATAGTCTTGAGTATTGGTTTAGGAGCTTTTGAACATAGGGCAGTCGGAACTACTGTTGATTATGTTGGTGTTGAAATTGATGACTTGTCTTTCCTTAAATAAGAATTGTTGATTGATAATCGAGATATTTGCTGATTAAGAGTGATAATCTGTATGATAGAGTAGCCGATGAGAGGAGCTGTTTTGCTTGATAAGTTGATCTTTGAAATATAAATTTTTGCTTGATAACTGTTCGGAATTGGGTAATTATTGAGGAGTAGCGAAGATTTCTACCTGTAGAAATTTGTGTCATCTTTTTGTTTGATGAGTGACAAGGTTATTAGAATTACTTCCTAGAATTTGACGAATTTCTCTCTTGAGGTTGCTTTAAATGTGGTAATAGGGTGAAAATGATTTTAGGCATGTTCTTTCGTAGTCCATCCCCCATACACTAACCTTTAATTTCCACTTGTAGCCCCTTTGAGCCTTGGAAAATTTTCTTTCTTTGATTAGGAGGGTTGATGAACAAGAGATTGTGATTTATTGGATGGTGTGGATTGTGGGATTGTGACATGAGGCTGTGTGCAAAAATAGGGGTTCCTATGGGAAAATCAAGAAAAAAAAGGGGAGAAAAAGTGAACATTGGTGAAAAAAAAAAGAAGATAAGAGAAGAAAAAAATGAGAAGAAAAATTCATATGTGTAGTTCACAAAAGTCAAAACAAAGTTTAGGACCCTAAAAATTACAAAAAGAAGGAGCTAGATTGTGCATGAACAGAAAAAAAAATTATGTGGTTATGATATGCTAAGGCCATGAGTTCATTTGCAATATTCTAAGTCACTTAGCCAAAAATATCCCACCTTTTAGGTAAGCCACATTAAAACCAAATAAAGACCTTTCTGATTCCCTGAAAAGCCACACTAACAAGCAGTGCAGAGATGAGAAATTCGTCAAACCTATGGTGAGGTAAACTAAAACTTTGAATGAGTGAATTTCAAGCCCTTTACTTGATTGAGCGATGAGTGCAAACACTGCCCTGTGAGGTTCCTCCTCGATAATTTAACAATGAGAATTTGTTTGGATTGCATGATTTATATGAATGAGTGATACTTAGATTGCAAAAGAAGCTTGTGAGGCATTGCACACTTGTATCTTCATTTGATTCGATTTGTTTTCTGTGAATTGATCGAGGACGATCAATGGTTTAAGTTTGGGGAGTTGATAAGTTAGGATTTTTACCAACTTATCTAGTTGTGCTTTAATTGATTGTGTGATGTTCAGACTGTTTTCAGTATTTTTTTCGTGCATGAATTGGCTTTTGTACTTGTAATGTCGTGTTTGATGAATCATGCAGGTTTCTGGTCGAAAACAGAGAAGAGTCGGATTTCAGGTTTCAGATCCACGTCGATCGACGGGGAAGCCTCGTCGATCGACGAGGAAATTGGAGAAGGAGCGATCGACGAAGGAGAAGGAGAAGGTCGACGGAAGCAGCAGAGCCCACATCGATCGACGCCATTTCATGTAGATCGACGAGGGTGTTTCATCAGCATCGATCGAGGGTATTCTCCCACGGTCGACGCGACTGCGGGATTCCTAATCTGAGTCTGCTTTGAAGATAAAGATATATCTAATCCTAGATACTGTTTGATACATCTTTCACTATTATAAATAGCCATGTATAAATTCGTTTTTAGGGTGGAAATCATTAGAGTAATTAAGAGATTTTAGTATTGAAGAGTTTTTAGAGATTTCCAAGGTTTTTAGTTTTTATGTTTGAAGATAGAGTTTTGTGGGAAGACATTCAGACCCAAGTTTCTATGCAATTCAGGTTTTATTTTTCTCTGATGAATATTACTCTGAATATGTGTAACTAATATATTCCTCAGATTCTAGGGTTTCGAACTATCAATGTATGCATGTGTTTGATTAATTGAATTATTTTCCCTTTCCCTTCGTAGTTTGTGAAATCTGAGTTTATTCATAATCTTGAGTTTGTTGGCCACATCTTAGGATTAACTAGTTGATTACTTGAGACGTAATTGTAATAGTTTTCAATGGAAAGAGATTTTCACAATATAATCTGATTTCTTGTCGTAACTGAAGGAGATTGATTGTAGGGATAAATCTGTAGATTTTTGGAGTTAGTTAATTTATCTTGAGACCGAGCGGAGATAGGTAATTAATTAATCTACTTTATGAATTGTCCAACAAAAAAGTTCATAATACCTTTCTGATGTTTCACTACGAAGAGGAATTAAATTGGGAAATAATCAATTCATTCATCTATGTCATACATGATAGGTAGATGTCCCTGGAATCCGTACTTCTCATAATCGTTTTCATCAAAAGTAATTTAGTTTTATGTCTGAATTTTAATTAGCAAGTATTGAGATTTTCAAAATAACCAAAACCCAAAATTTGATTTTCCCTAACCAGAGTTTTGAGAACTAATGTTTTAGTACTTAGGATTTTTTGTTATTTCTTTCCCCTAGGATTCGATAATTTTATTTGCCGCTATATTATTAGCTTTGCTAAGTCGATTGTTAAATAATTTAGCGATCAAATTTTGGCGTCGTTGCCGGGGATAGAATAGAACTAACCTTACTATTAAAATTGTGATCAAAATATTGAGTTAGGTTGTAATTTTCGTATTTTTCCTTAAATTCTCGTATTTTTCCTTAAATTCTCATATTTTTGTAATTCACGTCGATCGACGTGACACCCACATTGATCGACGCAACTACGTCTTCCATGACGATTGACGCTGATCCTCGTCGATCGACGCCGTAGTTCTTTTTCAGAATTTCAGTTGTTAATTTTAGTGTGTTTTCGTTTTATTTGCAGTCTTACCTCACTACCGCCTTTTGATGTACAAATAGTGCATGAGTACAAGAGCTAGAGGAAAGGACCCGCTTTATTACTACCCGGACATTGAAGCCACTTGCAGAAAGATCCGAAGGAATAGGCGTGCTCAGGAAAGCTCGAGTAATCAAGCAATGGAAGATAACGTACCACAGCCAATTGTTCAACCACCTCCGCCAATGCTAACTGCAGAGGAGCAAGCTATGCTTCTCCAAGAAGTTCAAGCTATGAGGGCACAGATCCAACAGTTCAACCTGGAGTGAGACCTCGAGAGGAACAATCCGAATGGAAGGGATGTTCGCCATAACCTACTGTTTGATGACAATCCCGATAATGAAGAGGATGACGACCCGAATCTGCCAGAGGAATCTGACGATGAGGAAGAAGAAGAGGCCATGCAGAACCGATATAAACCTCAATTCAAGGAGACAGACTTCAGGATTGGCATCAATGCCAACAATTTTGAGCTGAAGACCGGATTGGTGCAGATGGTGCAACAAAATCAATTCGGAGGAAGAGCAATTGAGGATCCTTACGCACATCTGGATAAGTTCCTTATGCTCTACAATACTGTCAAAATCGGAGGGGTCAGTAAGAGTGCCATCCGAATGCGTCTGTTCGCATTTTCTCTGAGGGATAAGGCGCAGTCTTGGTTCACCGCACTAGACAAGGGAAGTATCAGCACATGGACTGAATTGAGGAATGAGTTTCTGGAAAACTTCTTCCCACTGAATGTCATCAGGCAGGGAAGGAAAGAAATCATCAGGTTCACTCAAAGACCCGATGAGAGCTTCAGTGAAACATGGGAGCGGTTCAAAGAGCTACTGAGGTCTTGCCCCGGACATGGTTTTCCGCCAGGAGAACAAGCTGAAGCATTCTTCGAGGGACTCAATGAGAAGACCGTCAAGTTGGTGGACACCACAATAGGAGACACCATCATGACGAAAAGCGGAAAGAAGGCCATGCAATTATTCCAAAAGATGGCTAACAACACTCAACGGTGGTCGTCAAGTCGAACTCGACCTGCGAAAGCAATTGAAAAAGTGGTGGAGAAAGTTGCCGAACAACTTGATTTGGCAACCGAGCTGAAAAAGCTAAAGGAAGAGTTCGTTACACTGAAGCAAGAGAAAACAGTTGCTGCAGTTGAGACAGTGCAAGCTCCACCTGAGGGGGATGGTGTCGAGGTAAACTTCATCCAAAGGGGCAGTTATCAAAACAACTACCGAGGAGGATATCAGCAACACAACCAGCAGCATAACCAGCCCTATAATTATAATCATGCGAGGAATCACCCTGGATTTTCGATTCCTCCCCTGGATTTTCCTACGCAAACCCTCAAGCCGCGGAGCAGCCACCACCGGGATTTGTCGTACAAGAAGGGGCAATTGTGGAGAAGAAGAAGCCAAATCTCGAGGTGATTTTGGCTAAATCTACTGATACGTTAGCCAAGATAAAACAAGAAATCTCGGGCGTGAACACTAAGGTTGATCAGATGCAGAAGCATGTGCAGATCATTGAGAACCAAGTTAGCCAGATTGTCGATGCCCTTGGAACTAAACACAAGCCGGGACAGCTTCCGAGCAACACTTAGGTCAATCCCAAGAACCAAAATCAGAGGAACCTAGTGAATGCCATAACTCTGAGAGGGGGCAAATCATATGAAGGGCCAAAGCAGGCAGGGAAAGATACCCAGGAGGAAGGAGAAGCCGAGCAGGACGAAGAAGCTGAGCTAATACCATGGGGTTTCGAGGTACAAAATGGAGGAGTGGTGGAGAAGAAGAAGGACAGCCTGGATGATCTGTTGGCCAAATTTATCACAGCCTCAGACCATCGGTTTGGAAAGATTGAGCAGGAGATCACTTGAGAGAATACAAAGGTTGAAAGGGTTGGCAAGCACCTTCAAATGATTGAAACACAACTTAGCCGAATTGCCAACACCGTCAGGGTCCAGCACAAGCAAGAGCGGCTTTCAAGCACCACTGAGGTGAACCCCAGGGGTAAAAAAGATTGCAAAACCGTTACTCTGAGGTCTCGGCCGAGCTACAAGGCTCCCGAGATGACTCAGGACTAATCTGGAGTTGAAAGGGAGAAAAACAGTGCAGGAGGTGACTTCACGTCGATCGATGCATCTCATGCGTCGATCGAAATTGAAGATGATGGTTGTTCGACCAATGAGGTGAGACCAAAGAGGAAGATATTGACCAACATATGCACGCACAGATCCACGTCGGTCGATGCAACCCTGCGTTGGTTGATGCCAAAGCCCATTTTGGGCGAGAATCCGAGGCAATCTGAAGATCAACTCCCTCCTATGTCATTCCCTTAGCGGTTCGCGAAGCAGAAGGAGGACTCCAAGTTCTCTATATTTGTGGAGAATCTGAGGAAGGTCAGCATCAACATCCTGCTGATCGAAGGACTAAAGGAGATTCTGGTGTACATGAAGTACCTCCAAAAATTGATGAGTGGAAAGAAGCTATTCATTGAGAACGAGATGGTATAGATACATGAGCAGTGCAGCCTGCTACTGCAAAAGCAGGTGCCCATCAAGAGAAGTGATCCTGGATGCTTCTCTATACCAGTTGAGATCGGGGGACACACTTTCGAGAGAGTACTGTGTGATACTGGGGCCAGTATCAACCTGATGTCGTACTCCATCTACAAACATCTCAATATTGGAGAGATGAGGCCCACGACGATCACACTGCAGATGGCGGACCGATCTTTGTCCTGCCTGAAAGGTATACTAGAGGATGTGCTTATTCGTGTGGGCCATCTCATTTTCTCTGCAGATTTTGTGGTGCACGAGATAAAGGAGGACGAGAACATGCCCATGATCTTGGGGAGTTAGTTTCTCGACACCAGCGCCGTTCTCATTGACTGTCGAGGCAGCGAGACTACACTCCGGGAAAACGACAAGAAGATCACCTATGTGATCGAAAAGAGCAAGAAGAAGGCGGAGTGTAATCAGATCTCCACTACTGAAGAAGGTGATGAATCTGTGGAGGAGGAAGCAGCTACCATTGAGTGGGAGCGAGAAAACGAAGGGGTGAAATTGTCAACTAAGCCACTTCCTTCCGAGCTCACCACCATTGTCAAGGTCTGGAAGGTGTACATGGTGGATTCCAAAGGTCGGCGAGTCTGGACCCAACCTCCCTAGATGTGATTTGAGGTATCGTTGAGCTGCGACGTTAAATCAAGCACTTGTTGGTTGGTAACCCAATCTTTTACATGCTTTCTGTTCAATTTTCTATTTTATTTTGAATTTTTTATAATTATTTTCCTTTTATTTTCGTTAACAGTTGTTTTGCAGTTTATTTTTAAAAAAAAATGGATTAAAGCCTCCGCATCGATCGACGCCGAGAAGACGACGTGATACACTTTGATCATTAGAGGGGTCGACAAGAAGTCTTCACATCGATCGATGCAACCCTGCATCGATCGACGCAAAGTGCCAGCAGCCACTATTTCAATGTCGCGCGAGTTTGGATGCTCCGGGGATAAAAAGTTGATGTTTGAGATCAACTACCTGGTATTGTTCCCTCTTTTGTCTGATTTTCAAACTTATTCCACTCTTTCAGTTGGAAATAAGTTTGGAGGGATGTGGACAAGAGATAGAACGTTCTATCTTTTATTTATTTTTCTTTCCGTCTTTGATTTTTGTTTTATTCTATTTTGTGGGAAAAAAATTTTAGTTTTGATAAAACCTGAATGAGATTGTGATATTAGAATTGATTGAGGGTTGAGTTTGAATTAATTGTGATTGTGGTTAGATGCCTATGAATGTAGTATACCGCATGATAGGATTGATTTGACACTTATACTTGCATGCTGATTGAGTTGATTTGAAATTAACTGTGGAAGAGAATTTTTGAACCCTTGTGTGAGAAATTTGAGCCTTTATTTTGTTTGATGTGATATTCTCATGTGTGTTTTGATTTCTCTAGAACTTGCATATTTTCTTTGTTGAAATAGCATAGTGTGAACAAGTTTAGGAGATGATATTAGGCCATCTTTGTTAACCAAATATCCTAAACTTTGTCCCTTCACAATAAAATTTTCCCTAATTAGCCACTTTGAACCTGTACAATTTTTCTTTCCTTGTTGATGATTCTGCTTAATTATCAACCTATTTATAGTCTCTAGGTGCAGATTGGTTGATGATTAGAATTCTTCCCATGAGAAACATAAATACAGTCGTTAAAGACAAGAAGAATGTCATCCAATCATCGCTCATAATTTTGGTCCGCTCTGCTGAGCTCTAGCGCCGACTTTTTGCTTTTATAATCTACTTTCTACCTGCTCTTGTCAGACTAAGTTTCAGTAAGAGGAATCCAAGTATGACACTTCCTCGTACTGAGCTTTTGACTTAACATTTGAAATGTCTTTAAGTCTGACTTCGACCAGTTGTGATTCACGTGCTTTTGAAATATTGAACATCTAAACTTATATTTCAAAGTCAGTATAGGCTTCTGCCATACTTAGTGAAACTTAGTTTCCAGAAACTAAGTTTCTGGCCTTACTAAGTTTTAAGCACGAACACTAGTCTTTACTTCAAGTTTCTTTTGAATCTTCTCTTCACATTCAGAAACTTGGTTATGACCATCTCGAGCTTTGGTCTTCCTGAATTCCATCTTCAGAAACTCAGTTTCTGATTGCTCTGCTTGAACTTCAGCATCTAAGTTTCTAATCTATTACAACACGATGTATCCTATAAATGGATTACATTTAATGACTCTAGAAACTTAGTACTAAAGTGAGTTTTAACATATCAAAACATCAAATTAATTGGTGAACTGAAACTCAATCTCTAACATGGATGTTGTTTGATGCTGGTTTAAAATTGCTAAGAGTCATGAACTCAATTAATTTTTAGTCACTTGGCCATATTCACTTACCTTGCAAAAAAAAGCCTAAATTACAACCTATGTAAAATTCCTTTCAAATCCTACATATTGTGTGCACATATTCGCAGTGGAGAAATTATAGTATTTGCAAGCCTACGGTAGAACTTGATTTGTTGGAAAATATTTCAAAAAGGAGAAAAATTGGAGAAAAGATGAAGAATTCTGACACAAACTGTGTTTTGACCAACACACATATGTGTCAATCGACGCGTGTGTGGAAGTCAAAAAGTGTAGGAAGAAATATGTATCGATCGATGTAGATCCATATCGATCGATGCATAGGTGGTCAATGTGGTGTCGAAGTTGATCGAGGCAAGAACAACGTGGAAGATTCACGTCGACCGATGCCAATCCATGTCGGTCAATGCAAACTTGTTGAAAGTTGGAAACACAATTCTTCATGTTATTGGACGAGATTTGAGGAGATATTACCCAATCCAACTTATCCCTGAAGTTCAAGACCACAAAGTCTAACCTTATTTCTATATAAACTCATGTAGTATATTTTATTTATGATTCTCGTTTTCATTTTGGAACTCAACTTTTTAGAGTTGGAGGCCTGGATCAACCATTATTTTCTAGTACGTTATTTATCAATAAGTTTTAATTAATGCAATCTTTATTTTCTTTGTTTTAAAGTGTATTTTTAATATGTCTAGCTAGAAATCTTAGACGATTCTAGAGGTTTTCTCCATCTGGTTCATGTTTAAATTCAATTATTCGAAACCTGCATTTGTTTAAACTCTTTGAATTTTTCTCAATTCTATATTCTATTGAAGGATCGATAGATAAATATTGAAATAGAATATAGTTGTTAATTGAAGGACCGAGAGGTAAAAACTACAGGAAGGAAGTGTTTAATATAATTGTTTTTTTGTCCGACCAAGAAGAAATTAATTGTAGGAATTAATTTTGTTAACTATTGGGATTGATTAATAGGTATTTTTTAGATCAAGAGGAGATAATCACTTATTAGTAATCTAGGATTTAATTGCCCAACAAAGAAATTAATTCCACATTAACAAATTTTCCACCATAAATTCTTTTTGGGTTTAAATTATTTGTTTCTTGCATGTTATTCAGTTAGAATTCCCTAGTATCTGTGCTTTTATTTATTTGACTTTATTTTAAAGTTATTTTCAAAATCTCAAAACCCTTGTGAAATTGATTTTTCTTAAACAAGAGATTGATAAACTATATTTAGTACATAAGATAGGGTTCGGTAACATTCTGGTTTATAAATTTATTTGCTCACTATTTCTATAATAATCTGGTAGATTTTCCAGCGATCATTGTGTTTGGAAGTATTCCTACCTATTTGTTGTTTTGATGTGTCAAAAGAATGTTTAGAAACCATAAAGTTGGGGTGTCTCTAGATTAGCTTAGTCTGTACAAACTTGTAACGTCCTTTTTTTATGACTACCAAATTATAAAGGAGCTGATGAAATTGATCAAGACAAACTGGGTTAGATTCTTAGCCACAATTTTGAAACGTGTGAAGGTTGAGAAGAGACTGAATCTTAATCAGAAACTAATAATCCAAGAAATTGATCGATGACGCTAGCTTGGCTCTTCTGCAATTTATAAGACCAGTTTCAATTCACATACAGAGACAGAGAGAATAAATCGGAGGAATCATTAATGATCAGTATTTAAGAATGAGTTCCTACAATACTTGGCAGGTAATAGGATTACATCGCAATGGATCTTACTGTGTACTCCTCAGCAGAACGGTGTGGCTGAAAAAAGAAATAAGATTGTTTTGGAAATGGTGAGATCGATGATAAGTTATGCAAGCCTACCCATTTCGTTTAAGGAATACGCATTGGAAACATCAGCATATGTTTTGAACTTGGTACCTTCTAAATCAATCCCGATGACACCCAATAAACTCTTTCTTGGATGCAAATCTAGGTTGAGCAACTTCAGAGTTTGGAGTTTTCTAGCACATGTGAAGCAAGGAACTTGATAAGTTCGAAAGTAGGTCAAAAGTGATGTCGTTTATAGGGTATCTTCGTTAAATGAAAGGTGGTTACTTTTACTATCTTTAGAATCAGAGGATCGTTGTTAGCACCAATGATAGATTCTTGGAGGATGAGTATGTAAGAAACCACAAGTGAACGAGTAATGTGACTCTTTAAGGAATTAAAGATAAAGATGCACTTCCTAGGGAAAGGCCCTGTGCAAATGTGGATGTGTCTTCGGGGGGTACAGTACCACCAGCACGTTTGCTAGTGCAAGGTCTGTCCATAAGTTACTGCACTAACTGCTGACGTATTGTTCAAGCCTCATTGTAGTGGGAGAGTCATATTCAAACTTGATAGGTATATGTTCGTGGGAGAGTCTTCGGAGTTGGACCCAGAAGAAAGATGTGATGACTCTGGCCCACTCTCGTTCACCGAGCCTGTGAGTGACAAGAATGTGGGAAAATTGCAAATCGCAATACATTTAAAAATAGAATCCATAACGGCTATGGATGTATACTATAAATTTGTGTTGTCTGATGGTTTTCGAGCCATAGGTTCAAGTGGATATACAAGATAAAGGTGGGAATGGATGGAGAAATCACAATTTTCAAACCCAGGCTGGTGGCAAAGGGTTATAGTAAAAAAGATGACAATGACTATGATGAGATCTTTTCATCGGTAGTAATGCTCAAATCCATCCGCATACTTCATTCCATAGCGGCACATTTGACCTCAATTTAGCAAATGGATGATAAAACTGATTTTTTATACAGTTACCTGGAACAAGGTCGGGACATCTAAATGCAGCAACTCGAGGGTTATGTGCACAAAGACAGAGAGAATCATGTCCGGAAGCTCAAGAAGTCCTTGTATGGACTTAAGTTTGATTGTTGTGGAAATTACATTTCAATGATGCGATCAAATTCTAAGGATTTCACAGTTGGATAACGAGAGTTGCGTACGAAATTTACATCAGTGGGAACATGGTGCTCCTTGCACTATACGTAGACAATATTCTTCAATTTGGAAATAATGTTGAGGTGTAGTTAGACATTAAGATATGGGTGTCCGAAAAGTTTCAAATGAAGGATTTGGGAAAACCTGGGTACATCTTTGGGATTAAACTCTTACGAATCATAAGAAAAGGATGATAAGCTTATCGTAAGCATCCTACGTGGACTTTGTAATAGCTCGGTTCAGCATTGATAACTCTCGTAAAGAGTTAATGTTTTTATTTCAAACTTAGTCAAATATGTTTTAGAATAGTCTTGTTTCACAGGATAATTAGGAAAACATAGGTGAATTTGTGAAGTTATCGAGTTTAAGCTTAATTGTGTGTTTTGTGCTATTTATGAGTTTTTGCGAAGGAATTGTTCAAATAGTGCCACAGGTCCTATCATGCTGGAGCACAACAGGAGCATGGTGAAAAGATGCAATCTTGTAGCATGAGAACGGCATGGTTCGAACACTGTTGAACAAAGATTGGGACCACAACACACAGGATCTTTGCACTTTTCAGATCTTGTCCCAAAAGCGAGACAGGTGTCAACCAGGAGGGCCACTAGAGTTGGAAGGCAGATTGGGGATCCATGTGAAGAGCTGGGATGAAGCCGAACTGAAAAGGAGGAGATATTTTGGAAAAAGAGTCAAGGACGAAAAGAGAATCAACAAATAAAAGAGAATACAACACACAGTGATCAAGGGTGTGCGTGCAAGGAAGAACAAAGAGTTCATGCGGAGTGAAGCTGAAGCTGTGAAAAATCTAGATCAGTTTTAGCTTTATTTTCAATTTTAGTTTATATTTTGCATAGCGAATGGTTCGAGATATGAGCTCGAATGCCATTTTCTATCTTTCCTTTGCAAGCATGAGCTAAACTCTTAATGCTTGGGTTGTTGAATGATTTTTCTACATGAATATATGCTGAAGTTGTTCTTATGTTGAATCTAGTTTCTCATCTTGATTTTGGTTTGTTTGTTTACCTAAACACGATAGTGGCAGGTAAAAAAAATCACCTAGAGAGACCGAGAGGAGATCTAGGTTGAGGAAATCTTGATCAATCTTTAGTTCTAGTGTAGGAATGAATAGAATATAAGACTTGTAAGAACCCTTGTTCCGAATGTTGTGTTTGAAAGTTAAACCTATCATAGACATATGAGGTTTAGCAAGAAAATACAGATTTAGTGCTGTGAAAACAGGCTAGACAAACAAGAGTGTGGTTGTAAGAACCAGAATTGATGTCTGAACAATGCTGCAGCATAGAGGAGAGTAGATAACCAATATTTAGCAACCCAAGTGTATTTCATTATCTTGTTAAAACCATATTTGAACAGTTTATGATTATATTGTGGGAAGAAACATTGTTACTTGCCTTAGCGTTGTTTGGTTTTATTTTCCATGCTTTCTTGCTATTCTAAATTAGGAAGAATCACAATTACACATTTATTTACAAACAATATGATGTGCACGGCTTACTTTCGCTCCCTTGGGTTCAATATCTTGACATAGATCTGTATTACTTGTAAGGACATACGTGCACTTGCGTATAATTATCACAGCTACTAGCACAACAACAAGTTTTTGGCGTCGTTGCCGGGGAGTGATAGATATTAAGTCTGAATGCTATTGTATTGTTTGAATTCAAATGTGCATTTAGTTGACTGAAGTTATAGGAAACTAAACATTTTCTATACTCGTAGTGAATGCTGATAGTGCATGAGTGAGAAGACAAAGAAATAACTATTTTTATTCGATCCAAAGATTGAGAGAACTTTCAGAAGGAATAGAAGGAAGCAAAAGGCTAGGAAGATGGCTGAAGAAGTTCCTGGAGGAAATGGGCCTGAGCAGCCAAGGGATGTGATCAATCATGTTGATGACAAAGACAGGGTAATCAGAACATATATAGCACCAAGGTTCTTGGAGTTCAATCCAGGGGTTGCAAGATCGGAAGTTCAAGCACAACACTTTGAGTTGAAGCCGATGATGTTTCAAATGCTCCAAAGTTTGGGACAGTTTGGGGGACAGGCTACAGAGGATCCGCATCTGCATCTGAAATCTTTCTTGGAAATTTGTGATAATTTCAAGCTGCAAGGAGTGACACCTGAAGCCTTGAGAATGCGTTTATTCCATTTTTCTTTAAGGGATAGTGCTAAGAGCTGGCTCACCAATCTGCCACCAGGGTTTATAACCACTTGGAATAAGCTAGCAGTGACCTTCTTACTGAAGTATTTTCCTCCAACCAGAAATGCTCGATGCCAGAATGCAATCATGGCATTTAAGCAAGAGGAGGAATCTATGAGTGAGGCATGGGAGAGATTTAAAGAGCTGCTGAGAAGGTGCCCAAATCATGGAATACCCTATTGTATTCAAATTGAGATCTTTTACAATGGTTTGACTGGGAATTCAAGGATGATGATAGATGCCCCGGCTGGAGGAGCATTGTTGGACAAGACATACAATGAAGCCTGTGAAATTTTGGACAAAGTGGCTGCTAACAATTATTTTTGGGCTAATTCTAGGGCAGCAACTATTTCTACTCCTAAGGTAGCAGGGGTGTTGGAAGTTGATCCGATGAAAGCTCTAATAGCACAAATGGAGGCTCTAGGAGCAACTATGAAGAACATTGAGAAGAACACCAGCCCAGTTAAAGTTGCTCCAATGCCTGCAGAGACTTCAATGGTGCTGAGTTGTATTTATTTTGGAGAGGCACACCAATTTTAGGATTGTCCATCAAACCCAGCTTCAGTTTGGTATATGGGAAACAAAATTCAACATCATCAGACTAATAACCCTTATTCGAATACTTATAACATTGAATGGAGGAATCATCCAAACTTTTTCTGGTCTGGACAAGGGCATCAAAATGCTGCAGCAAGGGAGCAGCACTATAACGAAGGAGGCTATAATCAACTACAAAGTCTGGAAGCACCACCTCCTAAACAAGAGAAAACTATGGAGGAGATGATGAAGGAGTTTATGACTCAAAACAAAGTGTGGCTGAAAAATCATGATGCTCTCATCCGATGCCAAGCATCTTCCTTAAGGAATCTGGAAGTACAAATGGGACAGCTAGCCAATAAATTAAGGAGCAGACCACAGGGATCTCTGCCTAGCAATACTGAAAATCCAATGGGCGGAAAGGAGCATTGAAAAGTTGTTACATTGCAAAGTGGAAAACAATTTGAAGAGACACAGGCAGAAAACTTGGAAGCAGGAGAAGGATCATCATAAAGGACTGCTGTAATCAAGGAAAATTCACAAAAAGAAAAGCTGCTGGAGAAGAAAGATATGTCTTCTAAGTCTAGGGTGGAAAAACATTCTGTAGAGAAGCCGGTGGAAATGCTTGAGAGGAATATCACTAAAGCAAAGAGGAAGTCTGGTTTGGATGAGTTCGATTATGTACCGCCTCCACCTTATCCAGTCCGATTCAAAAATCAGAAAGAAGAAGAGCAATTCAAGAAATTTCTGGAAATGTTGAAACAAATCCATATCAATGTTCCATAGGTAGAGGCACTTGAGCAAATGCCAACCTATGTGAAATTTTTAAAAGACATCCCGTCGAAGAAAAAGAGACTGAAGGAGTTTGAAACAGTCTCATTGTTTGAGGAAGTAGGTGGACCTTTAAGAAGACAAATCCCAGCTAAGTTGAAAGATCCAGGAAGTTTTACTATTCCTTGTTCTATTGGAGGTCGAGATGTGGGTAGGGCCTTGTGCGACTTAGGAGCAAGTGTGAATTTGATGCCACTGTCAATATTTCAAAAGTTGGCCATTGGAGGGGCTAGTCCTACCACTATATCTCTGCAATTTGCTGATAGGTCCATTGTACATCTTGAAGGAAAGATTGAAGATGTACTTGTGAGGGTGGATAAGTTTATATTCCCTGCAGACTTTATCATTTTAGATTATGAAGCAGATAGAGAGGTACGTATTATTCTAGGGAGACCATTTTTAGCCACGGGGAGAACCCTTACTCATGTAGAAAAAGGGAAGATGATTATGAGAGTGCAAGACGAACGAGCTACTTTTAACTTGTTCAATGCTATGAAGATCCATGATGATTCTGAAGATTGTTTTTCTAGGGGAGTTCAGGAGTCAGCAATTGAAGAATTTATTGTGGAAAATCATTCTGGAAAGGAAGATGGTATTAAGGAATTACCAAGTGAAGCTGCAGCATAGGTAGAGCAAGGGCGAAATTTTGGGGGAGTTAGGCAACCATTTGAGCCACTAGATTTGCTATCTAGAGAGATCAAGGAATCCAAGTCATCTATGGAGAAGCCTCCAGAATTAATCTTGAAAACTTTACCTGCTCACTTGAAGTATGCTTAACTGGGTGAATCAAATACATTGTCGGTTATCATAGCAGCAAATCTAAAGGAAGAGAATTAGCAGAGCTTGCTGGAACTGCTAAAAAGTCATAAACAAGCAATAGAATGG
This sequence comes from Plectranthus barbatus, assembly GCA_026898455.1. Lineage (NCBI taxonomy): Eukaryota > Viridiplantae > Streptophyta > Magnoliopsida > Lamiales > Lamiaceae > Plectranthus > Plectranthus barbatus. Next base: position 791,280 of record JAPKLW010000085.1, read on the forward strand.
ACTATATTTGACATCAAGGGGTTAAGTCCTACAATTTGTATGCACAAGATTTTGAGAGAAGAAGGGAGCAAGAATTTCATTCAGCCACAGAGGAGGTTGAATCCCAACATGAAGGAGGTAGTGAAGAAAGAAGTAATCAAGTGGTTGGATAAGATCATCATTTTCCCCATCTCTGATAGTTCTTGGGTAAGTCTAGTGCTGTGTGTTCCCAAGAAAGGATGAATTACAGTAGTCCAAAATGAGAACAATGAGATGATCACAACTAGGACTGTGACAGGATGGAGGATTTGCATTGACTACAGGAAGCTAATTGATGCAACAAAGAAGGATCACTTTCCTTTGCCGTTTGTAGATCAGATGTTAGATAAATTGGCTGGGCATGAATTTTATTGCTTTTTGGATGTGTATTCAGGGTCTCATCAGATAGCAATAGCCCCAGAACATCAAAGATTAACCACATTCACTTGTCCTTATGGAACATTTGCCTTTAGGAGGATGCCTTTTGGACTGTGCAATGCTCTAGCAACATTCCAGCGTTGTATGATTGCCATCTTCTTAGAGACGATAGACAATGGGCTAGAGATCTTCATGGATTCAGTGTTTGGGGAACACTTTGAGGCACGCTTAGGTAACCTAGAAAAGGTTTTGAAATTGTGTGAAAAGTCACAGCTGGTGCTGAATTGGGAAAAATGTTGTTTCATGGTAAAGCAGGATGTGTTTCTACGACACAAGATATCTAAAGCTAGAATGGCAGTTGATCCGACTAAGATTGAAGTGATAGAAAAAAAGGATATACCAAATTCTGTCAAGGCACTTAGAAGTTTTCTTGGGCATACAAGAAGTTTGAGTTTTCTCCACAGTGAATGGAAGCCTTTTTAAACCTGAAGTCTTCCTTGGTTTCTGCACCAGTTATGCAACCACCAGATTGGAATTCTCCATTTTAGCTGATGTGTGATGACAGTAATTATGCTTCTGGAGTTGCTTTGGGACAAAGGAGAGAAAAGACTTTCAGGGTGATTTATTATGCACGTCGAACCATTGATAGAGCTCAAAGAAATTATACAACCCTAGAGAAAGAACTATTAGTTGTGGAGTTTGCCTTCGACAAGTTCAGGTCCTATTTAGTAGCTTCTATGGTGATTGTCTATATAGACCACTCAACAATCAAATACATACTAGCAATGAAAGATGTCAAACCAAGGTTGATTAGATGGATATTATTGCTGCAAGAGTTTGATATGAAAATCAAGGACAAAAAGAGGACTGAGAACCAAGTAGCAGATCATCTTTCAAGATTGGAAAACCCCAATGGAGAAGAAGAGATCGAGCCAGTAAATGACTTACCAAACGAGCAGCTGATGAGATGTGAAGAGGAGGCCCCATGGTATGCAGATATAACCAACTACTTGGCAACTGGGAGGAAACCTTATGGAATGAATGGGCAGCAATTGAAAAATTCCTTCATGACACAAAGCACTTCTACTGGGATGATCCAATTTTGTACAAATAGGGATCAGATCAAATTTTTAGGAAATGTGTATCAGAGAAGGGTGTACAGGCAATTTTGGCAGAGTGTCATGCTGCAGCATACGGAGGGCATCATGGTGGACAAAGAACTGCAACAAAGGTGCTACAGTCAGGTTTCTTTTAGCCCAATGTTTTTAAAGATTCGTATTAATTTGTGAAGAATTGTGATAGATGTCAGAGGGTGGGAAACTTGCCTGCTAGGAATGCAATGCCTTTAAACAACATAGCTGAGGTGGAATTGTTTGATGTCTGGGGAATGGATTTCATGGGTCCCTTTTCAATGTCTTTTGGGAATGAATACATTTTGTTAGCATTGGATTATGTATCTAGATAGGTTGAAGCATGTGCTTGTGCCCGTAATGATTCAGCCACAGTAATGAAGTTCCTTCACAAGAACATCTATACCAGATTGGGCACACCGAGAGCTTTAATCAGTGATGAAGGCACCCACTTCATCAATAAGAGTCTGTCAGCAATTTTGGCCAAGTATAATGTTCCCCCCCAGAGTTTCTACAACTGGATTGGCAGAGCTTTCCAACAGAAAAGTGAAGAGTGTACTGGAAAAGGTGGTGACTGTTACCAGGAAAGATTGGTCTAAACATTTAGATGATTCACTTTGGGTCTACAGAACTGCGTTTAAAACTCTCTTGGGAATGTCACCCTATAGGCTAGTTTTTGGAAAGGTCTGTCACTTACCTTTGGAGTTAGAACATAAAGCATATTGGGCAACAAGAAAGTTGAATTTGGATCCAAAGGTCAGTGGTGCAAAGAGATTGCTGAAACTGAATGAGCTTGATGAATTAAGGTTGCAATTATATGAAAATGCAAAAATGTACAAAGAGAAGGTCAAGAAGTGGCGTGATAGTAAGATTTCAGAGAGGAAGCTTGAAGAAGGACAGAAAATACTATTGTTCAACTCTAGGTTGAGGTTATTTCCAGGGAAGTTGAAGTCTCGATGGTCAGGACCTTTCACAGTGGTCAAGGTGTACCCACATGGAGCTATGGATCTTAAGAACGAGGGTACTGGGGAAACATTCAAAGTAAATGGAGCTAGAGTGAAGCACTATCATGGTGGGAGCATAGAAAGAGAGAAGGCTCCCATTTCCATTGAAGAGCCTTAAGCACTAGGACCCCTGTGCCAACGGGAAAATTTCATGAAGACACAATTGCATTGGTTCAGGGAGAATTCCTTTTAATTTACTGCATATTTTCTTTTATTTAACTATGAGTAAGTCTTTAGTTAATTTTTGTTTCTTATTTGCTAAAGCATGTAAATAGCATGATTTTAATACTATAGATAGATGAATTTCGTGCATTAGAGTAACTTTAGATTTTTTTTGTTTCTTGTTTTAGGATCTTATATAAATCTATTTTTTATAATAGATTATAAAAGAGAGAGAGAGGGAGAGGAAAAATACTTTTGTAGATTAAATTAACAATATCTTTTGGTAGGGAATGGACACATGGAAGGCAACTAACCGCTGAAAACTGCTTGCTGACGTCATTGGAGGCACACTTACGTTTTGGCAGGTTTCTCTTGGTGGTTAAATAATTCAAATTTCTTATTGTGTCATTTCAAAAGAAGTTGAAAGGGTTTTTCCTATTCCTATATATTGAACCACCCTGTTAAATATCTCTTCAACCAAAAGTAAATTACTTTGTTAAGCATTTGTGGGAAGAAAGAAAAATAGAAAGAGAGTTTCGAAGGATAGAGGAATTAAATAAAAACTATAAGTATCTCTTCCTTTTCATTGTTCCTTTAGCATTGTGGTCGAAATTTGGGAGTAAATATGGAGGAATGTTCGGCCAATGGTAACTCGAATTTATGATTTTGCAGAAATTTTTTTTGAAAACTGTATTCTCTGGAGATTGTCCTGTTGATCACTGTAAAATCTAAAGATTAATTATAGCAACAGCGGCAAATAAATTTATGAAGAACCCATAGGTTATCGAATCCAGGGGAATTGTATAGCGAAATTATCCTATGTACTAACTATGATCCTAAGATTCATTGTTTGAGGAAACAGAAAATCAGGGTTTTAATTTGGAAAATAAAGATGACAATATTTGAAACTTAAAGAGGTTTTAAAATCAAATTTAAAAGAACAAAGATTCTAGGGAAGAAATCTTATTACGGATAACATGTAAGAACCAATTAATTCAACAGGTGGAATACTGCAAGAATGCTATATTTCCTTGGTTGGGAAAATATAATCTAGATTACTAATTAGTGACTATCTCCGCTCGGTCTCAAGAACACCAAATTAGTCAATCCGATAAGCAAATCAGTTCAATTCCAACTGTCTAATGCATCTCATTGGACAATATAGAGTATATCATGTATTCCTAATCCCACTATCAATATTCACCTCTCGGTCCTTCTATCAATAGCTAGACATCTAAATTAATCATCACCTTTCGGTCCTTGAATTAATCTAGAATTATAAAGTAAACACAGGAATCATGAACCCAATTAATTAATCCTAACATGAATCCATAATAATATCAACCCTAGAACCTACTAGGGTTTCTAGCCACTCATCGCAGATAGAAATCCAAAAGAAAACATATTAAATTTGCATAAACATAAAGAACTTATTAGAAAATAAAAGGGTTTCGTGTTTCCCAACTCTCAAAACTCTAAAAACTAAATTGTAGAACGAAAAATATGAAAAAGCTGCTGAACAAGTCAAATTTTGTAGGGTATTTATAGGGGTGGATGTGTATCCTATCAAATCTAGGGTTAAAGATATGAAAAAATTCGATTCTCATCAAATTCCCGCGCCAACAGACCCGCATCGATTAACGCCGGAAGTGCATCGATTGACGTGGCTCTATCTTTGGCATCGATAGATGTGGATTCCACGTCGATCGATGTGATCCTGTCTCGCCCCCTTCTGCACGGTCTCTAGGTTTCGGCCATAACTTCCTCTCCCGAACATCGATTGACCCGATTCCAGTTGTGTTGGAAAGCTAACTTGAAGCTCTATCATTTTCCATGAGCCAATAGCCCGAACTACTCTTGTGGAAGAACGCTTCACTGCTACTCTTGCACGTCACAACTTTCGGAACGGTTTTTCCGGTGAATTTGGCCTAAAACCTGTGGAAACATTCCAAAACACGCATAACACCACCTAATATTGACTCATGAATAAAATATATATATAAACTCAATAAAACTACATAAAATAGTAGAAAATAATATAGATAAGTGAGTGAAATAATGAGCTTATCACCTGTGTTTTCTGCGAATTTTGTATCTTGAAAGTATTTAGGGTATAAATTTATGATGGGGTGTTGATTTTTAGGGTGAGAATGTGTTATGCTACACGAACGCGAGGTTGTGGAAGGGTGTTATCTGGATTTTTAGAAATTTGTAATTCCAGTAAATAAAATTACTTAAACGTATTATTTTTTTCTTTAGTCTGTGAACCAAATTTTCTGAACATCATACTTAAGAATAGAGTTTGGGGGAGGGTAATTTCTTTACAAGAATAATTTGTGGTTAGAAGGGTTTAATGTTGGAGTAAGGAGTGAGTTCTCTGTGTACTGTGAATGTGAAGTTATTTTCCTATTTTCTTACTTGGGTAAAGTGCAGAGAAACTAGTGGTGAAGACCAAAAACCCTGGGAAAAGAAGGCCTGGAATGGCAAATGAGAGTCCAACCCCGAGTCTAAAGAAAGGGCAACAAGAGCCAACAAAACCAGTGAGAAGGTTTGGCTGAACTGCTTTGGCTACCATGGCTATCAGGAATGCCAAACTCCCTCAGACAAGCGAGGAAAATCCAATAGAAATCCAAGAGGAAGCAACACTAGTTGTGAAGAAAGGAGCACAGTCAGAGAAGCCAATGAAAGGAAAGATAGATCCTTTGCAAATGTTAGTGGAGGCTGTTGAAAAACTGTGAGTGCCAGAGCAAAAGAAGGAGCAGGCAATGGAGAGTAAGAAGTCTACGCCATCATCCTCGAGTGCAAAGAAAAATAAGTCAGCTCCAGCCAAGAAAGAGCCGGAGAAATCAGTCCCGAAAGCCCAACCAAAGAAAACAACTACCCCAGTTAAAGAATCCAGGTAGAAAAAGGTTGAGGACTAGAAGCAGTTGGAAGAGGAAAGCTCTGAAAAAGAAGATTATGATGATGCGGAACAAGAAGAAGAAGTGAGTCAAGAAAGTGGAGAAGAGGAGATAGAATCAGAGGCCGAGCAGGAATCAAAAAGTGAAGACGATGCTGCAACATCAGAAGAAGAAATAGAAAAGTTCAAAGATGAGGGAAAAGAACTAAATGAAGAAGAAGATAGCCTCATGGAGGAAGAAGAGGAACCAAAGAAACCAGAGAAGAAGGTCAACAAGAGGAAAAGGAAGGAGGAAGTGCCAGCAAGTGAGCAGGAACCAATTCCAAGATACCCCAAGACAGGGATGAGATTGAAGGTTATTGCTGTAAAAGAAGGCGAGCCATCCATCAAGCCCAAAAGAGGAGGCGAACTGAATCAAAAAGAGTAGATTAAGGAGGGAAAGAAAAGGGTGAGAGAATAAAGGGCCTTAACACATGATGAGATCGACAACCTACCTAAATTTTCATCCAAGATACACAAGGAGAGGATAAAATTTATGATGGATCGGCAACTTCTAATTGAGAGGGGTTTCAAGAACCTGAAGGTGTAGCCTGCAGCCTTAGTAAGGCAGATTGAACAATAGGGCTGGGAAAGTTTTGTGCTTCCACCGCCTCTTCCAATGATTGCTTTGGTCAAGGAGTTTTATGTAAACTATGAACAATCTACCACTCAAAAAGCTGAGATAGTTGCTAATGTCAGAGGGAATGAAGTGAAGTTGAATGCAGAGATAATTCATGAAAACTTTGGGAGTCATGCACCTGACCCAAATTAATTTATGGAGCTATGTTTGGCACCCACGATGGAACAGTTGGACAAAGCCTTGCAAGTGGTGGGACTACCAGGAGCAAGATGGAATTATTAAGCAAAAGATAACAAATATGTGCTTTCCAAGTTCCTACACTCTGAGGCAAATCTGTGGCTGCAGTTTCTAAAGAATAGGATCAGCCAGACCAATCACAATACCAATATCAGTCAGGATCAGATCCTCATGATAGCTTCAATTCTGAAGGGTGACCCAATCAACTTTGCACCTTTCCTGGTCGATGTTGTTGGTTACTCTACTTCCAAGGAATGAGGACCTCTTTTCTACCCCTTTTTAATCTATGAGCTTTACAAGAAGTCAGGAGTCCCATTCCACAACGAGGAACCGCGCAAGATCATGAGGACATTCTTTAATGTTGAGTATTTGCGCAGAGGCATGAAAACTCCCATAAGAAAGAAGGAGTGGAATCCTCATCTGCTAACAACAATTCTATGCAGGGTCTGCAGGCCGAGTTGCAAGAAATCTCAGAACAAAATACTCAGCTTCTAAAGGAATTTGAAGTTCTTCAGACCATGATGATGGAGATGCAGTTCCAGACTGAGGATTTTTTGAAAGAGGTGAGGCGTGTGAAGGCTGAGAAAGGGACATCTGTTGTAGGAAAGAAGAAGAAGACCACTTGAGAGTCGTGGTTACTTCTTAAATTTATCTTCAGAAACTTTGTTTTATTTATTTGCTTATTATTTGATGTTTGGGTGATTGTGTGAACCCATAACCTTAGGATGTTTGGTTGTTTTTTAATTTATGTTTTTGGGTGAAGTGTGTTGGTATGACTGAATGGTGGTGTAAGGTGGTGTTTATGAAATATCAATATTAGGTCTATTATCTTGCTCGAGATTGATGATGTGGGTGTGTGAGTACTCTCCTTCTTGAAGTTTAATGAGTGATGATTAGGTTGATTGGGAGTCGGCCCCCAAGATTATTAAGTTTAATTTTAGGGTGATAGTCTAGCTTGTGGCACAAAGTTTTGTGGTTGTCTTGTTTTTGAAAAACCTGATATGCTACATGCATACTCGAGTTTAACCGGTACTATAATTTTACTTGAGAAGAGAATATGTGAGATGCCACCTATCTAAAAAATGCTAGCACATTCGAGACGAAATTAGAATGAGTGTTGCATTAAGAGATGATTTAGGCCATCTTTTCATCTTTGTGCTTGTAGAAGTTTCTTTCATCTTGCATTAATTACCTTTGCACCCTAATTTGAGCTTGGAGCCTTTTGTTTGAATTAAACCATAAAGGATCTGAGCCGATAATCCATACAGTTACCCGAATTAAGAGGCAGGTTTGTTTAGATTTTTGCACTAAGAGATTAGAGAAATAATGAAAGGATAGAACTGAAATAGGTTGAGTGTGTAGAAGCCTTAGTGCTTGTTTGTAAATAAACTATGCTACAGCCTGTAAGTGGTATGTTTATATTTCTAAAAAAAAAAGAGCAAGAAAATTAAATGGAGTATATAATCATCTAGAAAAAATTATGATTCTGAAGGTATTTGTAATTCTTCTTTTGTAGTTTCAATAAAATAAACTCTAGGTGTAAGGCCAAAAACATGCCTCTTTAAATCATTTGTGACTTTATCCATAATTTACTTACCCTAGCCACAACCTTACATTAGAAGCTTATAATGACCTTCTGATCTTAGTGTAATGCAAGTTCCATTAGTGGAGAGTGTGCTAATGTTTGAAGGTAGTAAAAAATAGTGGCATCGATGATCATTAAAGCTGAAATGGAAGTTAAGTTTAAGCTTGAAGAACATCTTAGCTATCTTGCTGAGGCTTTTTGAAACTTTGATCTACAAGCTAGATTAGATTGCTTTGATTAAACTTATTAGATTGTGGTGGTTGAAGCTAGATCACTTATGAATCACTAATGAAACTTTTCTTCTTTAATTCTTTGGTTTTAGCTGAATGTTTCGAGATAGGAATATGTAAATTAAGTCATTTTATTTCTTTTTAAGTCTTTTTTGCTTGGGGACAAGCAACATCTCAAGTTTGGGGGAGTGATAAATCTCGTAAAGAGTTATTGTTTATGTTTCAAACTTAGTCAAATATGTTTTAGAATAGTCTTGTTTCATAGGTTAATTAGGAAAATATAGGTGAATTTGTGAAGTTATCTAGTTTAAGCTTAATTGTGTGTTTTGTGCTATTTATGAGTTTTTGCGAAGGAATTGTTCAAATAGTGCCACAGGTCCTATCATGCTGGAGAACATCAGGAGCATGGTGAAAAGATGCAATGTTGCAGCATGAGAATGGCATAGTTCGAACACTGTTGAACAAAGTTTGGGACCACAGCAGACAGGATCTTTGCACTTTTCGGATCTTGTCCCAAAAGCGGGATAGGTGTCAACCAGGAGGGCCGCCAGAGTTGGAAGGCAGATTGGGGATCCACATGTAGAGATGGGATGAAGCCGAATTGGAAAGTAGGAGATATTTTGGAAAAAGAGTCAAGGACAAAAAGAGAATCAACTCATCGAAGACAATACAACTCACAGTGATCAAGGGTGTGCGTGCAAGGAAGAACAGAGAGTTCGTGCGGAGTGAAGCTGAAGCTGTGAAGAATCTGGATCAGTTTTAGCTTTATTTTTAGTTTTAGTATATATTTTTCTTAGTGAATGGTTCGAGATATGAACTCGAATGCCATTTTCTATCTTTCTTTTGCAAGCATGAGCTAAACTCTTAATGCTTGGGTTATTGACTGGTTTTTCTACATGAATATATGCTGAAGTTGTTCTTATGTTGAATCTGGTTTTTGATCTTGATTTGGTTTGTTTGTTTACATAAACATGACAGTGGCAGGTAAAAAAATATCACCTAGTGAGACCGAGAGGAGATCTAGGTTGAGGAAATCTTGATCAATCTTTAGTACTAGTGTAGGAATGCATAGAATCTAAGACTTGTAAGAACCCTTGTTCCGAATGGTGTGTTTGAAAGTTAAACCTATCATAGACATATGAGGTTTAGCAAGAAAATACAAATTTAGTGCTGTGAAAATAGGCTAGACAAAGAAGAGTGTGGTTGCAAGAACCAGAATTGATGTCTGAACAATGATGCAGCATATAGGAGAGTAGATAACCAATAGTTAACAACCAAAGTGTATTTCATTATCTTATTAAAACTATATTTGAAAAGTTTATGATTATATTGTGGGAATAAACATTGTTACTTGCCTTAGCGTTGTTTGGTTTTATTTTATATGTTTTATTGCTATTATAAATTAGGAAGAATCACAATTACACCTTTATTTACAAACAATATGATGTGCACAGCTTACTTTCGCTCCCTTGGGTCCGATATCTGGACTTATATCTGTATTACTTGTTAGGACATACGTGCACTCACGCATAATTATCACAGCTACTACAACAAAAACAAGCATGCAGCTCACCAAGAAAGGATTGTTACCTTTCAAACACGACGTACATTTTTCTCAATGAAAGTGTCATGAAACACGAAAGGAGAAAGATGAGATGAATCTTGTGCCATATGTGTTTGGTATGGATAATTGCTCGGTATGGATGTAGAAATTCCTCCTTTCAATTAATCTTTTGATGTGTCAAAATTATATTCCAAAGTTTAGACCTTAGAGTTATTACCTCAGTTTAGACCTTGTATAAGATGATCGAGTTGTATCTAGGAGAAGAAATATGTCAAAAAATGTGGAACAGTTTTCGAAGTGGAAGCCGTCCAGATGAGAAAATTGTCAAGGATAATGGACGTGGAAAACTGTACAGAGTAACGGACGTGAAAAACTGTGCAGACAGTTTTTCAACTGTCAAGGATTGTTTAGGAAAGAAAACTGTGGACACAGTTTTCATAAAGAAACTATCAAGAGGCGCTCACAGTTTTAGACCAGGACAGTTTCACGTCAAAGAAATACGTGAAAAGCAAGATGCCGATCAGTCATAAAAGAACACTAAAATTTTAATAATATGAGACGAAGATACACTCAGTTATGACTGGAGTACAACGTTGTTCGGCGTCTGACACGACAAGTACAAACTTCCCCTGCAAAAAGCATAGCAGTGATTCAGAAAAGGTAGAGAAGTAGGTCTACTTTACAGAGAAGGATGGACACTGATTGGAAATCCTTTGAAATGTCTCTAGCGGCTATTTTCAAATCTCCAACTATAAATAGCAGGAGGATCAAAGACAAACACATCCGTTTGAGCACTAAAAAACCTTGTCGTTACTCTGCCGAATTTAAAACTCAAAGCATTAAAACCTTTCTAGCAAGAAGGCGTTAACTCTATGGTTCATTTATTGAACACAAGGCATTATTTCTTAAAAAATCGTCAGAGATTCACCGTGTAACCTTGTGTACAAGAGGATTAAGTCTTTCGACTTAATCTACTTTCTTGGTGTTCTTACTTTTCAAGTAAGAACACAACAACCTGACTCTCCAAGGGGAAGAAGGTTCTCACGGGCAACTACCAACCAATATACATTCTGGGAAGAACTCAACCATCCACCCACCGGAGAAGGAGAAGGGAGGTTTGTCCTTAATCCATTTCCAACGACTACCATTTCTAAGAAGACTTCAAGGTGCCACCTAGCTTCGAGGAACTGAAGAAGGCGTGAAGAACAACTACCTGGGCGAGTGATCCATTCTACTGTGAATGGTGGTCTCCACTGCATTTGGCTATTGATCATGAGGATTGTATCTTCATTACTTAGTGATTTTCCGGATTAACTTCCAAAGAGTGGACGTAGGACTTAAGGATCCAAACCACTATAAATATCCTCCATCATTTACAGTTTTATTTACTTTACGCACCATACTATTTTCAATCGTGTTTTAAAACCTTCAACACTTGTCTAAAAGTGTTGAAGTGTATAACTATTGACTGCATACAATTGTAAACTGGTCACCTAAATTGCAGGCTAACACAAACTGTTGTTATAAAACTGTTGCTTAAAAGCTGAATCGCAAGTTTTAATCTGAACTGCCCGTGTTTAAGAGTGCAAATAACTATTTTTATACTTCTGCTACACATTATATGTACTCTGATCTAGGACCACCTAGTGGTATCAGAGCAGGTCGATCTTTCTAGACTGTCATGTTTTGCGTCGCTTAAGACCGGATCCGTACTTCCTTGCACTCTTAATTGTTTGTTAAGTGTGTTTAGCGAGCAGGTTATCTTAAGATAATGATGATTTATCCAAGCCTTCCCATGTACAACCCGGAGAAGTTCGAGGTATGAAAGAAGAGGTGTCTTATCCAACTGAGAGCTTAGCATCCAGAGATGGATGAAGTTCTGAAGAATGGACCTCTGAAGATCCAGAAAGTTAAAATCCAGCTCGTCGGATAAGATGGTTTATGTGGTGTCAAAATGATAGATAAACTACTAGAAGAATGGACACTTGATGACCAGAAAAGCCATCAACTGGATCCCATCGCTCAAGAAATGATTATGCAATCTCTCCCAGAGTCTCTTATGGATGAAGCCGTAGAGAACAATAGTTCTAAAGAGTTATGAGACTAGATCAACGAGCTTACCAGGGAAACTAAAGCTATGAGACGCAATAAGAAACAAATGTGCATCGACAAATATGAATCCTTCCAGATGCTTCCTGGTGAAACAATCAAATCGATGGAAGAAAGGATTAACGCCATTGTCAGCGAATTGAAATATCTTGGAAGAGAAGGAAAGGTGGCTGGCATGAACGCCAAAATTCATCCGATAATGCCGAAGGAAGTTTGGTTTGTCAAAACCACTAGTTTGAAGACCATGGATCTCTCGAAAATGTTAACCAAAGAGCTTTTTGCCGAACTCCAAGCTCACGAATGGGATATCAAGATGGTGAACAAGAATGAAGCTGGTTAGAACCCCGAATTCAGCAGCTGATGGTGACATAGCATTCTTCGTAAAGAGACACTTCCAAAGGCGACCAAAGATGCCATTTCATTTTGAGAAAACTGCCTATCAATCCTCACCAGCGAAGGATACCTCCACCTCAATTCAGAAGAAGGAAACTGAACTGTCAATTGCCAAACTAGAGGAACAGATGAGGAACCTAGTCGTACTTCTCGAGAAGGCCAAAGGAAAAGGGAAGGAAGCTCAGTCCAATGAGCAAAGGTTCACAAAGAGAGAGCCACGCACATGATACGAATGCAACTCTCCAGATCATATGAAGTATGAATGCCCTCTAGTTTCTCAGGAAGAGAGAGAAGGACTGAAGAATGTGTTTGAAAGGAGAGCATCCAAAGCTGTGGCCCAAGCATTGCTCACAAGAACTGAAGTGTCAGATGTACCAGACCATGATGATGGCTACTACACATCTGAGGATGAGAATGATGAGGCAGCACTTCTTGCCTTCATGGCAGCTATTGATGGAGATGTTACCGAAAAAGAAGACAACGCTTCAAATTGCGAAATTGGGGTAACAACTCATCTACTCTCATCTCTTGCATCTACATATTTTAAGGAAAACTCTGAATGTTGTCTTTCGAATTCAGAAGATGTTTCTCCTGAAAACATCATTAAAGAGGTAGAAAAATTCCATGAGACTAGTTAGTGAAAATGCATCACTGAAATCAGAGATTTCAGTTTTGACCGATGAAGTCGCAAAGACGAGGTCAATAAGTGAGGATTTTGAAAAACTCAAGGAAGAGCATTCAAAACTGCTTAAAGATTTTGAAAATATCTCAAAGGAATGTGATTCCTTAAAGAAAATTGAGCTAGTTAAATGTGAAGGTACTTTTAAAAGGAGCTCAAGAAAGCTAGATGAAATTTTGAATGCATAGATACAATCATCAGATAAATATGGAATTGGATTTTTGGAGCATCAAAATGAAAAAGTTTTGAGCGAACATGCATCCACTTCTGGGACTAAGAAAACATTTTTAGGCTCTATCAAAGCAAAACTTAGTCCAGGTCATGTGTTGGGGAAGGGAAATGTCATGTCCGGAGAGCCAGTTAAGCAAAATGTCAAGACCAAATGTTGGTCAAAAACTGACCCGAAACTGACAACTCGACAGAGAGTTAACATAGTTCGTAAACTGTACTAACAAACTGTCAAGAGGAAACATGAATTTTCTTCAAAACTGGACAAGTGTAATGTTCCATATGCAAGGAATCCAATTTTACAAACAAGAACGACTAAGCAACATGCAAATGTTGCAAGGAAGTCAGTTAGACGACCGGATAGAAATCCGAGAGGTTATGATAGAACTCAGTTTATTTTAACAATTATCCGAATAAGAGGAACACCTATTCAAGGCTTGAGTCGAGAAGGTTTTACTCTAAAAAGACTGTGATGGCTAGTCACCCGAGAATAGTTTCTCGAGACTATTTCCCGAACAACTATTTCAGAAAGAGTTCACAGACCACAACCTTTCCTAACATGCATTCAAACAGCATACTCATTAGAAGAAAGGTTAATCAATCACTAAAGAGTGATTTTCACGATCTGTAAGAGTGAAACAGAAATGGATACCAAAAGGTTGGATCCAAAAAACTGACTTTGCAGGACCCGCAAGGATACGGGGACCTAAATGAAATTTTCTTTCTTGTAGGGACAAAGTTCTCAGAAGAAAGCAAGATCATGGATCTTGGATAGAGGGTGCTCAACACACATGACAGGAGAGATGGATCTTCTCAAGAATCTTACGATGTGCAGAGGACCGTCTGTCACTTTTGGGAACAAAACTCAGGGTAGAGTAGTTGGAAAAGAATGCATGGAGCACAATGGAATCATTGTTCAGAACGTGTCCTAAGTCAGCAACCTGAAGCACAATCTTCAAAGCATCAGTCAGTTGAGCGAGAGTGGCTACGTTGTCAGTTTCGAAAAATCTGAGTGCCACATCATAGACGAGCAGACCAACGAGACCAAGATCAGATGAATCAAAAAAGGAGGTCTTTACGTAGTAGATTGGTCCAGTGGAGAAGAGGAAACCTGCCTTCTGGCGCACAGTTCCTCAGATGGAGTAAATTAGTTGTGGCACAAAAGATTAAGTCACTTGAACTTCAACTCGATCAGACATCTGGCAAAGCACAATCTAGTTGAAGGGCCGCCACACAAAGACTTCCAAAAGGAAGGAGTCTGTAAAGCTTGCTAGCTCGGGAAGCAGACAAGAGCCTCGTTCAAGAATAGGCCAGTTACAGCAAGCACGGACCGGATCTTGGAACTACTCCACATGGATTTGTTTGGTCCAGTTACTCCGCCCACAATTGGAGGAAGAAAGTATACATTAGTAGTTGTTGATAACTACTCAAGACATACGTGGGTGGTGCTGCTCAGGTCCAAAGACGAAGTCAATATTCAGCTGCCAGAACTGATTACCCGTCTTCAGAATGACAAAGGGGTGACAATTAAAAGGATAAGGTTTGAAAATGGAACATTGTTTTGGAATGGACCCCTATGGACTTCTGCACTGAAAGTAGAATCGGGCATGAGAAGTCTACTCCAAAAACTCCTCAACAAAATGGCCTTGCTGAGCGGATGAACAGAACACTCAAAGAAGGAGTGAGGACCATGATGGCCGAGACCGACCTTGGAAAATGATTTTAGGGAGAAGCCTTGATGACAGCATGCTACACGCAAAAATCGAAGTGCATTCAACACACGGCTGCACAAGACTCCCTACGAGATCTACAATGGCCATAAGCCTTCTATAGCTCATCTTTGTGCTTTCGATTCTCCACGTTATGTTCACAATAAGGGAAAGTCTAAATTGAATACTTTGAGCCCTAAGGCTGATGAAGGGTGTTCCTTGGGTATGGACATCCTTCATATAAGGGATATAGGGTATTCCATATGTCAATCCAGCTTGTGGAAATAACATGTCATGTTTTTTTTATAGAGCTACTCTAGTGCGCAGGACACTTCAAGAACTAGGTCTTGAAAATCATGAGATCAAGAATGTCAATAAAGAACCTAGAATTGATCTTGATCATAATCAAATAGTTCCTTTGACTAGATCTTTGAATTATGTTTCCGAGACTCCAGTTGCCTCAGTTGAACCCTAAGCAGTCAATGTCACTGCTGAGGCCTTAAAGTTCATGAACATCAAATATCAAAGTGAAAAGAAGTCCCCCTGAAGCCAATACAACAGTTTTGGAAGCGGAGCAATCTAATACAAAGTAAGTCAACCTTGAGGCCACCGAGGAAGCAGCTCCAACTGTCGAGCCAACTGCAGTTCAGAATCCAGTTTCTACTCAGAATGCAGTTCTAGAATAAGGAGGTGAAACAGTTCCAGAACAAGGAGGTGAAACAGTTCTAGAACTTAGAGGTGAACCATCTCATCAGGATTCTCCAACAGAATCTGAGACTCCAGCTGCTACCGCTGAAGCCGTACCTGTGAAGAAGCCTAGTTGGCTAAGAGATCATCCCATTGAAGCCATCCTGGATGATATTGGAAATCAAGTTTGAACCAGACAAGGCACTGCATTGATGTCTTGCTTCGTATCTCAGATCGAACTCGTGAAGATTGCTGAAGCTCTTCAATCAACGGATTGGATTAATGCGATGCAAGAAGAACTAGGATAGTTCACTCTCAACAATGTGTGGCATCTATTGGATCGACCTACACATCAGTCAGTGATCGGTACCAAGTGGGTCTTCAAGAATAAAAAAGAAATGTGGCCGGTACCATTGTTCGAAACAAAGCAAGATTTGTTGCTAAGGGTTACGCACAATGCGAAGGGATAAACTTTGATGAGACATTCGCACCATTTGCCAGACTGGAAGCTATTTGTCTATTCTTGGCGTACGAAGCTTACCACAACTGCACATTTCTTCAAATGGATGTGAAGAGTGCCTTCCTTAATGGCGAATTAAAGGAAGAGGTCTACGTTGAACAGCCCCCAGGTTTCGAGCAAGGATACCAAGTCTACATGCTAAGGAAAGCTTTGAATGGTTAGAAGCAAGCACCTAGAGCATGGTATGAAACTCTCTCCCAGTTTCTGCTCAAGAATGGATTTGAAAATGGTGCGATTGACCGAACCTTGTTCAAGATATAGGATGGAGAGGACATCCTACTTGTTCAAATCTATGTAGACGACATCATCTTCGGCAACACAAACACTAAGCTATGTGAGAAGTTTGCCCAGTTGATGCAGAATAAATTTCAAATGAGTACGATGGGCAAGATGACATATTTTCTTGGTTTGCAAGTTGATCAGTCTGAGGAAGGGATTTTCATAAGTCAGAAGAAGTATACTCAAGACTTAATCAACAAATTTTGTCCGGAGAAGACGAAGTCTCTAAGGATTCCTATGAGCACCAGTTCTCAGATCACTCTTAATGAAGAAGGAGAACCTATCGATCCGACTGCTTATAGAGAGATTATTGGGTCACTACTGTATCTAACTGCCAGTAGACTCGATATATCTTATGTTGTGGGAGTGTGTGCAAGATTCTAGGCGAATCCTAAGAAGTCCCACATGGAAGCAGCTAAGAGGATTGTGAAATATCTTAAGAAAACTAAGTCTTTAGGTATCTGGTATCCCAAAACTGATGGAATCATGCTGAATGGATTCTCCTGATTCAGATTTTGGAGGCTGCAGAATTGATAGAAAGAGCACAAGTGGAACATGTATGTTTTTAGGTCATAAACTGATTAGCTGGTTCAGCAAGAAGCAGCATTCGGTGGCTACATCAACTACAAAGGCCGAATATGTAGCCGCTTCCAGTTGTTGTGCTCAAGTGCTTTGGATAAAGCAGCATCTTAAGGATTATGGAATAGAAACTGGATGGGTCCGTATTTACTGCGACAACAACAGTGCAGTCTGTATTTTGAAAAATCCAGTTCTACACCCCAGGACGAAGCACATTGGCATTCGTCATTATTTCATTCGAGATTGTGTTGAGAAGGAGGATATCTCGGTGGAATATATTAGAACGGAGGACCAGTTAGCAGACATCTTCACCAAACCGCTACCTGAGGCTCATTTCAAAGAGCTATGCATCAAACTAGGTCTTCTAGAGTTTGATGAAATCACAAGAGAAAGAGATGACGGTTGATCGGTGCAATTCTATTAAACTGAGCGTGCAAAACTGTTTGGCTTATTAATTAAGTCAGTTGCAGGTTATTATAAAGACAGTTTGCTCAATATAAAAGACGAATGGAAAACGACCTGTTCATTAAAAAAAGAAGGGGTACAATAAATCCAGACACAAAAAAGGAGAAAGCAACTAAGAATTTTTTTTAAAGAGGGACGACGCCTCGGAGGATAGAAGTCGGAGTCATCAATTTTGGTCCAGCCATGAATGAGGAATGGAACATCCTGCTCCATAAGCCAGCTTAGTTGCATCCCAAAAGGAACTGGGATGTTAGGTAGATGTTCGAAGGCATCCCGCACCTGGTTAAATACAAAGGTAGCCCAATCGACCTCCTCCTCTTCTTCAACAAAGGCCAGCATAGCCTTCCAAACTGGCGGGGGAGAAGTCCATGTCCGACAAAGTGTTTTCGATGACCATATGATTAATAATGTCAAAAGTCATGCGATATCGAGGCTTTAACCACCTCGATGAGGCCGTCAGATGGAAACTGACATTTGCATCCCTCCATCTTTGCCAAGCAGACCATTCGGGCACCGTTTCATGCTTGAAGCAGTCCATCACTAGTGTACCACCTAAAGGGAGTCCAAAGTAGATGAAAAAGGACTCAGGAGACCAGCAAATCTGTTGGCCGTTGATGTGGATGAAGATTTCATTTTCCTTCGAAATGTAGCAGTTGTTGGCAAACACCTTCAGCGTATCCTCTTGGAATTTGAATGGTCTTTGGGTCACAAATTTCTCAAGACCATTTGCTCTCAAACTTCCCATCACTGCGCTGAATACTCGAGGATTAGTCCAAAACCTGACCTCCAAACCAAACTCATTGAAGATCCTGTTTCGTTCAATGGAGATATATTTCGCAGAAGTCATATTATTTGTTGAGTGATTTTGAGTTAATTCTCAAAGATCCGAGAGATGATGGTTTTTCTGCTTATCAATGTCTTTAACAAGGATTATTTATAGACGAAATTGTGCGACGTTTGAGATGATGTCTATTCACTTAAATGCAAGGAACGATGTTCAATGAAGACACAACGCTCTAGGACTCAGACTCAGAATCTGAAATGTCAACATTGAATGCCTAACAACTGCCGTGTGCGAGTCAAAATTGGACATGTGTTCAACAATTCAAATGTAACAGGCGCATGTCATCGAGTTGTCAGAAGATAGAAGTACGAAAATTCAGTCTGCGCAGAAGATCTTAAAGAGAAAGGGAGAACCATTCATTGATAACAAAAGGTGGTACGGGGTACATATAAAAAAAAGGGAAAAATACATCAGTTCAATTTTTTTTTTCTGGAAGTAGAAGGCGGAGGCTGTCAGCAGTCAGAGGCAGTTGGACGAGACTAGCTTCATCTCAGAGGATAAAGATCGGATGCAACCAGATTCGGGATGTTGTAGTCCCTGAAAAACGGGATCCGCTTCTCCAAGAGCCAGTTAAGCTGCATGGCACGTCTCATGCGATCAAAGACGAATGTTGCCCAGTCCACTTCAGCCTGATCTTGAAAAACCATCATCGCCTTCAAGACAAATGGTGAAAAGTTAGTCTCCATGATCGGATTGCTAACCACCATTTAGTTGATGATGTCGAAGGATACCATGTATTGAGGCTTGAGGAATTGATACGATCCTCGCCGGGAAGGTTTAGATCGCAGCCCAGGAACTCAAACGAATGGAATCAGACACAACGCAGAAGTAACTAAGGTTGATAACAGGAGAAGATCCAACACTTTTGGATTCGAAAACCTTTAAGTACCGTAATTCAGATAGAAATCTCTTACAACCCAAGAAGCGAATTGATCCAACAACGAAGGATATACTCGAAGACACCACCAATGGATATGACAGTCCGATTGATTAGTCAATACTGAATTTCTAGGTACTCCACAGAAATTCAAGAGCTTTCTGATAATTGGAGAATAAAACTCACGAATATTATTAAATTGAACACTGAATAAATTGTTCCATAACAAGGCCTATATATAGGCAAACTCAAATCATAATAAGGAAATCAAATCCTAATTTCATAAGAAAATCAAATCCTAATTTAATAAGGAAATCAAATCATAATAAACTATGGAAATAAAATAGACCTAAAAGATAGAATCCAAAATTACTTAAATAACTATTTACCAAATCTTATCAAGATAAATCAAATCTTAAATCATATCTTCAATGAATCTTCTTGAAATATCTTGATAAATCTTGCTAACTAGATCTCCATCATTCCCCTCTTCTTCGAAATGATTTGTCCTCAAATCCTCGTCGACACCGTATTCAATTGACCATCTTACATTGCCACTGGTTGGCTTGTTTGGCACATCATCATGTTCAAAATCTGGCAATTTCTTCTCTTCATGCATCTTCATTTTCAAACCAATAGTCCTCACAAGAATGGACCGAACTATATTCCTCTGGACTATCTCTTCAATTTTTATTAATTTTGTCTCCATCTTCTGCTGCACTTGACTTTGATTTTGTATACCCAAAAGTGGGCAGGTAATGATAGTAACTGTAGTCGGAACCTCGATCTCTTCATTTTCTTCATTATGACTCTCCAAAGGTGTAGCAACTCTCACAACCTCTTCTTTGGCCTCTTGAATTGGCTGCATCGACTCAGATTCGGTTGCCACCAATGCTTCACCAGGAACCTCCAATGGAATCTGAACTACTACATGTTCTTCCTTGATCTCTTGAACTGATGCACGCATCGACTCAGACTTGGTTGCCATCAATGTCTGCTCCACCATTGACTGAAGCTTGTCATAAAATGAAGAGTAATTATCTGGTTGACTATCCCACCTTGCTTGTCTATATCTCATCTTTTTGCTGCCCAAATAGTCATCTTCCAATGCATCAAGCCGTTGATGCAACATCTCCATCTCTCTGACCTCACCATCTTTCTAAAATCAGATTTCAAAAACTTCATCATATACCTCATCTGAATTCTAGCATCATCATTTAATTCCTCATATTTTATTTTAGACATTCTGCTCATGGAACATCACAACAAAGTAATAGCACCTGTAGATCTCGTCGAGATATTTCCGATAAGTACAATTATGCTGAAATTGGACACCTGTAGCAAAAGTTATGGCAAAAATAATTTCTCCCTCTCTCTCTCTCTCTTTTTCCTTTTTTTTTAACGAAATTTTTCTCTTTTTTGTATATTCTGTCTTTTTTTAATAATAAAATTACCAAATTACTTGGTAATCAAGAAGGAAAAAATATGGATAAGGAAAGTTGTGATAAAAAAAATTGAATAGATATGGTATGATACTAATAATTCAAATCTTGACTAACAAGAACCTCAAAATAACGACTCAAAGACAAGAAAATATACGAAACAAAATCGACACAAAAGACACGACAGGAAACAAGATAAGACACGAACTTTTTAAATATTTTTTTAAACTAAAGAAAATAAATAATGAAACTGAAAGTCAAGGAAGAGGAAAGACACGACCTGGATGTTGATACCAAAATGATACGATCCTCGCCAACAAGGTTTAGAGCGCAACCTAGAAACTCAAACGAATGGACCCAGACACGACGCGGAAGTAACTAAGGTTGATAACAGGGGAAGATCCAACACATTTGGATTCGAAAATATTCAAGTACCGTAGTCCTTATATAAATCTCCAACAACCCAAGAAGCGAATTGATCCAACAACGAAGGATGTACGCGAAGACACTACCAATGGATATGACAGTCAGATTGATTAGTCAATACTGAATTTCAAGGTACTCCACAGAAATTCAAGAGCTTTCAGATAATTGGAGAGTAAAACTTACGAATATTATTAAACTGAAAATTGAATAAATTGTTCCATAACAAGGCCTATATATAGGTAAACTCAAATCATAATTTCATAAGAAAATCAAATCCTAATCTAATAAGGAAATCAAATCATAATAAACTAAGGAAATAAAATATACCTAAAAGATAGAATCCAAAATTACTTAAATAACTAACTACCAAATCTTATCAAGATAAATCAAATCTTCAATCATATTTTCAATGAATCTTCTTGAAATATCTTGATAAATCTTGCCAACTAGATCTCCATCAGGAATCCACTTGGCACAGTTGGATCGAAACTGATGTTCATTGATATCCATTCTGGCCAAACAGACCACTCCGGCGTCGTCTCCTCCATCCAATACTCCATGACCGGTTTTCCTCTGTGAGGTAGTTCAAACTCTTCTGCAAGATAGTCAACCGTCAGATTGAACTCCACTCCATTCAGGATAAAGGAGATCTTCATGTCGGTAACTGTGATGTTGTAGGCAACCACCTTGAGCAAGTCTCTGTGGAAGGAGCAAGGCTCGATGGTCACAAAATGTTCCAACCCACTCACCCACAGATTCTCCATCACCTCATTATACACAGCAGGAGTTCTTGCATACTTTGCAAGCAGTCCTTTCTTATCAAGGATCTTGTTTCTTTGAACGGTGATCCTTAACATGTTTTCTAAGAAGATATTTAGAGAATCAATGAAGCAAGGGTTTCAATGAGATGATATCCAATACCTCATTGAAAGGGCTTTTATACACAGGTTTATGTGTCAATTGAAAGGGTGACAAGTCTTTTCAATGCGGGAAAAGACTCTTTGTGATTCAGAGTCAGAAATATATGATGTCGACATTTATTGCTCAACCGGTACATCAAATCATCCAAAGTGACATACAGCCAATAGGTCTAAAGGATAGGGCTCAGAGTCCATAAATGGTCAAGCCGAAGTAGTACAGTCTTCCAGACACCACATTAACTCCTAAGGAGGGAATTCGGCAGTTGATAGGTTATAAAAATGCTTGAAGAAACTATAAAGGAACTCAGTTTCTAACTGAAAGACAAAAGACAGTTCCTAACTGGAAGCTATCCAGTTCTTCGATAAGGGACAGTTGCGAACTTACTGGAGCAGTTAGCTGCAGAAGTAAGGCAGGAAAACTGGATGATCAAAGGCGCGAAGTGTTGATTTTCTCAAGACTCGTCGACTGAAAGCCACATTTAATGCAATTCAAAGTCATGGCAAATTATGAGATACCACATAGCTACGCCCACACGCTCCTCGCACGCCACGACAGAATAACATACGCGCTATCTACGTCAGCCATCTATAAAACCGTTGATCGCATATAGATATTCTCATCTCAACTGTGGATACTGATGGATCAAAACCCTCTTGAACCCTACTGATCATCATCCTCCTCAGTTGATTTCTGCATATATCTCTCTCACTCAAGATTTCGCAACTCTTTGAACTCCCTGACACCCACATTGCTTCAATCGACTATGGGTAAAAAGAAGACTCAATCAGACGAAGGCACCAGCACATCTAAAAATCACGACAGAGGTGCTATCAACATCCCTCACGCTGCCTTGCAATGTCTTTCAAATGATATTGTGGATTCTTTTGACCTCACCAACAAGCAAATCCAAGCGGGACAAGTAGTAAAGGAGAAGATCTTAAACTTAAAGGATATTGAGTCCTTAACCTCCGACGAGGAACATTACAAAAAGCTGGAGAAGGAGAAATTGCTAAAATTTCTTGAGGTGCATCTACGCCGTTTCAAATCTAATCGCATTGCAGAGTTCTATGAAAATGCAATCGTCGACAAGGACGGTAGATTCTTCAAGACGAAGGTGAAAAAGATTCCAATTCTTTTAAACGCTGATCTTGTTGCTAAATTTCTCCATCTACCATGTCCGGGACAGGCTCTGAGTTGTTCTTTGTAGCGTTCCCACGCTTCATTGAAACTCTCATCCGGTCTTTGAGCAAACCGAATGATTTCCATCCTTCTTTGTCTGATGATGTTTGGAGGGAAGAAGTTCTCGAGGAACTAATTCCGTAGTTCGCTCCACGTACTGATCTTCCCCTTGTCCAGTGCAGTAAACCAAGACCGTGCCTTATCCTGCAGTGAGAATGCGAACAGACGCATTCGGATGGCACTTTTGCCTACCCCTCCAATCTTGACGGTATTGCAGAGCATCAGAAATTTGTCTAGGTGGGCATATGGATCCTCAGTAGCCCTTCCGCCAAACTGGTTCTGTTGAACCATCTGAACTAGTCCAGTCTTCAACTCGAAATTATTTGCATTAATTCCGATTCTGAAGTCGGTTTCTTTTAACTGAGGGCGATACCTCTTCTTCATGGCTTCTTCGTCTTCCTCTTCATCATCCGAGTCATTAGGAGGATCCTGGTCCTCGTCATCTTCATCCTCAGGTTGATCCTCAAATAGTGGATTCCTACGACCGAACCGAGGGTTTCTGTTGTTTCTTCCCCTGTCTCGGTCTAGGATCAATTGTTGCATCTGTTCCATAATGGCTTGGATTTCTTGGACCAGAGCAGTTTTCTCTTCCAAGGTTAGTCCTGGTGGTGGTGGTGGCTGTACAATCGGCTATTGTGGTATGTAATTAGGTTGCGGTACTTCATCTGCCATTGCCTGATTACTTGAGCCTTCTTGGGCGCGCTTATTCCTTCGGATTTTTCTGCACGTGGCTTCGATGTCCGGATAGTAATAAAGCGGATCCTTCGCTCGGGCTCTTGTACTCATGCACTACCTGTACAGTAAAGTAGTTTGTGAGATAGCACTGCGGATTAACAAAAACGAACAAAACAAAATAAAACTGAAAACTATAAAACAATGAAGGCATCGATCGACGCTGATGTGGGCGTCGATCGACGGCCCTTCGTACTGAAAGAAGAAAGAAAAAAAACGATTGTTTATAAGATGTTACAGCCTAAATTAGTACTCTAATCACAAAGTTAATAGTAGGATAATTCTGTCCTTTCCCCGGCAACGGCACCAAAATTTCATCGCGTATATTTTTAACCCGCGACTTAGCAAAGCTAATAATATAGCGGCAAATTAAATTATCGATCCCACGAGGAAAGGAACAACGAAAAATCCTAAGTGCTAACTTAAGAGTTCTTAAAGTACTGGATAGGTAAAATTGAAAATAAAGGGTTTTGAAATTTTAATTACCTCAAGAAAACAATTTTGAAAACAAACTTACTTTGAAAAACCTAAAGGATGAGAAGTATAGATTCTAGGCTTTTCTCCCTATCAAGTATGACATGCATAAACAAATTGATTATTTTCCAATTTTAAATCCTCTACACAGTGAAAATCAGAAAGCTATTATGAACTTCTTTGTTGGACAATTCATAAAGTAGATTAATTAATTATCCATCTCCTATCGGTCTCAAGATTAATTAACTAACTCCTAAAGTTCTACAGATTTATTCCTACAATTTATTCCCTTCAGTTACGACAAGAAATCAGATTATATTGTGAAAATCTCTTTTGATTGAAAACTATTACAGTTACGTCTCTAATTTCCAACTAGTAATCCTAAGTTAGTGGCCAACATACTCAAGATTAAGAATAAAACCAGATTTCACAAACTGTGAGGGAAAGGAAAAATAACTTCAATTAATCAAAACATGCATACATTGATAGTTTGAAAACCTAGAATCTGAGAAGACAATTAGTTACACATAATTCTAATCTTAATCATCATAGACAATGAACAAGAAAAGAAAAGATGAAAAGGAAAGCAGAATCTTCCCAAAGATTCAATCTCAAACCCAATGATCTTCTTCTTCTTCTTCCTTGTGATGTTTCTCTCAATTTAATTTTCTTCTCTCTTGCTCTCTCTCTCTTTTGCTCTCTCGCTCTTGATCTCCTCTCTAATTTTCGAATTCTTCAGCCTTTTTATAGATGTTGTGGATGAATTCTACCATACCTAGGAATTAGATATGTGTTTATCTTCAGAAAACAGAAAAGATATGGTCTGCCTCGCGACACTCCGTCGATCGACGGCCAATCCTTCGTCGATCGACGGGAAGGACAAAGCAGTGTCGATCGACGGCCGGTTGGCATCGATCGACGGTGGTTCTGCTTCAGTACTCCTGCGTCGATCTCTTCGAGTTCTTTCATCGATCTTCTCTGAAGTTGCGGCGAACAAGTTTCCAAAATCCTCCGATTTTCATCCAAAAACCTGCATGATTCATCAAACACACCATAAAAAGCACAAAAGCCAATGTATGCTCAAAAAGACACTAAAAACGATTCAAACATCACCAAAATAGACAAAGAAACCATAGATAAGTTGGTAAAAATATCAACTTATCAACTCCCCCAAACTTAAACCATTGATCGTCCTCGATCAATCTGTAAGATAAGAATTTAAATCATATGCAGATAAAAGTGTGCAATGCCTCACAAGTCTATTTTATTATTCAAGCATCACCCATTCATATAAATTATGCAATCAAAATAGATTTTTATTGTTAATTATTGAGGAGGAACCTCACCGGAAAGTGTTTGCACTCATCGCTCAAAGAGTAAAGGGTTCTGTTTTCACTCACCCAAGATTGCAGATTATTTCACCATAAGTTTGACATATTTCTCATCTCTCCACTGCTTGTTAGTGTGGATTTTCAGGGAATCAATTAGGTCTTATTTTGGTTGTAATGTGGCTTACCTAAAAGGTGGGATAAATTTGGCTAAGTGACTGAAATTCCTATAATTCTTCCCCAACAAACCAAACATACCATAACCACAACACATCCTTATTCCTTCTTGTCATCACAAAATTTTCTAGGGTTTCTTTATTATTATTATTATTTTTTCTTTTCGATAGTGAACTACGATCTTCAAACTCATAAATTCTTTTCTTTCTTTCTTTTTCACTCAATGTTCACTTCTTTTTTTTTCTTTTTCTCCCCATGAAAACCCATATTCTTTCTTCTAGGACTTAAACTCATATCTCTCATCAAACACCTTCCAAATATTTCACTATTTTCACTTCCTCAACCCTTCTAATCAAAGAAATTTTCATTCTAGGCTCAAAGGGGTTACAAGTGGAAATTTCAGGTTAGTGTATGGGAGATGGCTATGAAAGAACTTGCCTAAAATCATATTCACCCTATTACCACACTTAATGCAATCTTAAGAGAGAAATAAGTCAAATTCTAGGAAATAAATCATTAATCCTGACACTCAACAAAAGAAAGATAGGCACAAATTTTCTCAGGGCTGAATTTTGTTCTCCAAAAAAATTATCCAACATTAATCAGTTTTCATGCAATAATTTATACTTCAAAGCTCAACTTAAAAAATAAAAAGACTCCTATCATCGGCTACTCTATCACATAGATTATCAAGCTTATTTCACAAATATCTCAAGTCCTAATCAACAATCACAATTTCAAGGAGAAGACAAATCATATTTTCAATACCAACACAATCCAAAGTTCCGACTGCCCTATGTTCAAAAGCTCCTAAACAATTGTCTAGACTTTCCTATCATAATAAATACCACAAATCAAAATTCAATGTAGTACTAGTTCTGAAGAAAAATCCTTGCAGAGATCAATTGTTCACACTGAAGCAAAAGAACAAAGATGGTGATGGTTTGAAAACAAAACACAAAAAGAAACAAAAAAAAAAAAAAAAAAACAGAAAGTAGTAAATGGAATACAAACAAACAAACAAAAATGTTTCCCTTTTCCGATCATCATCCCCCCAAACTTGTTTCACTCCGAGGAGTGGACAAGTTTGCAAGTTAGATAGGAAAAGAGAAACGGTACCTCACTCATCCTCCGGGGCGTCATCCATCTCAGTATCCGAGCCGGCATCATCGGCAAGTAACCACCTGCAAATCCGACGGTCTCGCTAGCAGCGAACGTAGGTGGAGTCCAGCTCGGTGTTCCGGAGCAGTCTCTTATCTGATCCTCGAGTGTGTCAAGCCTCGTGGTCACGTGCTGGCGAAACTGGCCCTGAAGCTCTCGCTCCGTCGCCTGCAAGGCTGCCTGCTGCTGCATGTAGAGGTAGAGGGTCGCCAAGTCAATTCCGGAAGAAGAAGACTCTCCGGGGTAGTGACTGGTCGATGCCCCACCTGTCCATCCGGGCGCTGCATCCTTAACTCCTACGTGCTGCTGCACGTGCGCATCATCCCCCATCCCCTGCTGCTATAGGATATCAGACTGTCCCTGCCCGGCCTGTGCCTCCAGTCGGTGAATGACTCTGGACGTGCCTGCTCTTCCTCGGGCTTCAATCATGGCCGCTAAGTGGGTGGGGGAACTCATCAACCAATTATCACCGAAGTGATAATCGGTGACTCGGGTGAGGTCCGGCTGCGGCAACGGGAACTTGTCCCTATTTGACATCTTCAAGAGCCATCCGCCCTCGCGGGGTAGAAGAACCTGCATCCGAACTAAGAGCTCGGTGCCCAATCCCTTCTCGTCCTGAAGTACCTCGAGGTCGGACAAGTCGATCCCCAGATGCTCGGCAATTGGGGTGATCAATCCCCCACTCCAAATGTTGCCCTTGGTGGCCTTGAGCTGGTGCCTCCAATGGTCATTGATGAGGGCGGCGAAGCTGAAGTGGTCTCCAGTGAGGAAGCAGGATAAGGCGTAGAGCTCCCCCACTCTCACCTTGGTACTCTCGTGCCGTCCTGTGATGGACACCCCCATGCATCGCTGAAGGTAGCGAAACACGAGGTTGTCGATTGAAGACGCCTTCAGGTTACCGACGTCGAAGAGGTTTGGATCAGCTGGGGCATCGGCTGCAATCAGCCTCTAAAATTCGACATTGTTGAAATGCGCCGTAGGGGTGCCAGTGCCGTCAGTTGGGACTCCCCATATCTCGTCGAGGACGTTCCTTGGAAGGATGTGGCATTCATTGTTCAGATGGAAACTGATGGAGGTAGGCTCGGACTCCAGCTGGACCTCGAACACCTCAAGGGTTGCTAAAAACTCCAGCACGAGCAATGGGTAAGTCGGTCATCGCCGTGTCATCCAGGTCCTCCATCCAACCCTGTCCAGCATGGTCAGAACATCCTCCCGGATGCCGAGTTTCTTCATCGTCCTTGAGCAGGGGTACAACGTCTGCTTGATGGTGTACTTCCTACCCCCGAACCTTTGATAGCGCTCCACGGTCTCTTGGGTGGTGAAAGTCGGTGAATCAGTCATTTTTGCTGCAAGGGTAGATAAGGAATTGTTTAGAAAATATCCAACAATCATCAAACAATTCCTAAGCACAAAATTATCGAACAAAATTCGCAATTAAGCCTAACGTGCTTCTACCCACGCAAAATTAAATTCAAATTCATGCAATTCACATCCCAAACACCCAATGTACATCCCCAATTTGACAATTATCCTGAAAATTCAAAAAAAATCTCCCAAATTAAGGATTCCCCCAAACTTGCTACCATCAAAATCGGGCAATTCCAACGGATACAAATTCACATAAGGCACATATATCTACTAAGACTATCATACATATCGAATAATGAGCGAAATTTGCAATGAAGTCGACACATGAGCAAGAAATTGAAATAAGGGTTCCAAGGCCAAAATTTACAAAAATCATGCTCAAATCATGCAAAAATCGTTAAATAATCATAGAGGAGTAGTATAGGATATGTACCTTGCGTGGATTTTGCGAGTTTTGGAGAGAAAAATCAAACCGTGGGTGTTTTGGGTGGAGAGGGTGCGTGGGTGTGTGTTTGTGTTTGAAAATGGGATGAAAATCCCATTTTATAACTCTCTGCCCAAGCCTCTGAATTGTGAGCATCGATCGATGCTTGTTCAGCGTCGATCGATGCTAAAATATAAAAAAAAATTCCCGTAGGAATTTTTCCGTCAATCAACGGTGCATGTAGCGTCGATCGACGGGTCCTGAAAACTTCCGTCGATCGACGGGACTTCCTCCGTCGATCAACGGGACCCTGACTCTGGAAATTGAAAAACTGAAAGCTGAAAAAAAAACGAAAATTGTTGGGTTACCTCCCAACAAGTGCTTGGTTTAACGTCGCTAGCTCAACAACACCTGTTTACCTACGGACGGTTGAGATAGTACTTCTCCACCACGCAGATGTCAAGTGGGGTGTAGTACGGCTTTAAATTCTGTCCGTTTACCGTGAAGTTCCATCCATCTTGGCCAGCTAGTTCGACTACACCATTGCAAAATTGGCGGGCAACGGTATATGGCCCTGCCCATTTTGACTGCAGCTTCCCGGGCATGAAGCGAAGTTGAGATTTGAATAAGAGAACTTTGTCACCCGGACCAAAGACGCGTGGGCGGATTCCTCTGTCGTGGAACCTTTTCGCTCGTCTCTTGTAGATGATGCTGTTCTCGTAGGCCTCGTCTCAAAAATCTTCCAGTTCATTCAGTGCCATGGCACGTTCTGAAGCAGTCATTTTCCAATCTAGATTTAACTCTTTCACGGCTCTCCAAGCCTTGTGCTCCATCTCCACGGGGAGGTGGCAAGCTTTTCCGAAGACAAGCTAATAAGGAGAGGTTCCTATGGGAGTCTTGTAAGCAGTGCGGTATGACCAAAGAACATCATCGAGCTTCACAGCCCAATCCTTCCGCTGCTTCACCATTTTCTCCAAAATCTGCTTGATCTCTCTGTTGAAGAGTTCAGTCAGCCCGTTCCCTTGAGTATGGTAGGGGGTAGTAACGCGGTGCTTGACTCCGTACCTGGAAAGAAGAGAGGCAAGCTATTTGTTACAAAAATGAGACCCCCCATCACTTATTAGGGCTCTTGGCGTGCCGAATCGTGTCATGAGTTTCTGAAGGAATTTGATGACTACTTTTGAATCGTTGGCAGCTGTTGGAACTGCTTCAACCCATCTTGATACATAGTCCACCGCGAGCAGGATGTAAGACAAACCATGAGATGGCGGGAATGGTCCCATGAAGTCGATCCCCCACACATCAAATATCTCGACTTCGACCACAGGCATTTGGGGCATCTCATCCCTACGCGAGATGTTGCCGGTTCTCTAGCAGCGATCACAACTTGTAATCCATCCTCGACAGAACTCGTAGATGGAAGGCCAGTAGAATCCGCTCACGTGGATCTTGAATGCTGTCCTATTGGCCGAATGGTGGCCACCGGTAGGAGCTGAATGGCAGGCAGCGAAGATCTGATGCCACTCTGACTGAGGCGCGCAATGCCGGATAATCCTATCTGCGCATCTCCTCCAAAGATAAGGGTCCTCCCAATAATAGAATTTAACATCGTGGAGGAACTTTTTCTTCGCACAAGGAGAGGAGTCCGATGGAAGTACGCCGCCCACCAAGTAATTGGTGAAGTCCGCATACCATGGTGTCTTTGACTCGTACGTCTCTCTCAGATCTCTTAGGGCGTAGATTTGCTTGTCCGGGAAGGTCTCTCGGATCCTCAGTTCCTGATCATCTCCTTTGGCTGGTGGCTCGAGTCTTGAAAGATGGTCGGCAATCACGTTCTCACTTCCCTTTCTATCCTTGATCTCCAGGTCAAACTCTTGGAGCAGTAGGATCCATCTTATCAGCCTCGGCTTCGCATCTTGCTTGGCGAACAGGTACTTGAAAGCTGCGTGGTCAGTGTAGACAACAGTTTTGGATCCTATCAGATAGGACCGGAACTTGTCGAAGGCATATACCACTGCTAGCATTTCTTTCTCAGTGGTGGTGTAGTTACACTGGGTCGGGTTCATGCTCTTGCTGGCGTAGTGAATCACATGGAAGAGCTTTCCTTTCAATTGCCCCAAGGCTGCTCCAATGGCATAATCGCTGGCGTCGCACATCAGGATGAAAGGCTCGCTCCAATCCGGAGAAGTAAGCACTCGAGCAGTCACAAGGGCTGCTTTCAACTTCTCGAAGGCTTGCATGCAGTCCTCGTCGAAGACGAAAGAGACATCCTTCTCTAGTAGATTACACAACGGCCGCGAGATCTTTGAAAAGTCCTTGATGAACCTTCTGTAGAACGCCGCATGTCCAAGAAAACTTCTCACCGCTTTGACATTCGCTGGCGGCGGCATTTTTTCTATCGCTGCTACTTTCGCTCGATCAACCTCTAGTCCTACGGCTGATAATCGGTGTCCTAGCACAATCCCTTCTTGCACCATGAAGTGGCACTTCTCCCAGTTGAGGCAGAGGTTTGTCTCGGTGCATCTTTCCAGTACGGTAGCTAGATTCTGCAAGCAAACATCAAATGAGCTACCAAACACAGAAAAATCGTCCATAAACACCTCCATGACATCTTCGATCAAATCATGGAAGATTGCCATCATGCATCTCTGGAAAGTAGCCGGTGCATTGCACAGTCCGAATGGCATCCGTCGGTAGGCGAAAACTCTATAAGGGCATGTGAATGCGGTCTTGTGATGATCTTCCGGTGCCACAGCTATCTGGTTGTACCCTGAATAACCATCAAGAAAAAAATAAAAAGGGTAATCAGATAAACGATCAAGCATCTGATCAATGAAGGGAAGAGGAAAGTGATCCTTGCACGTAGCGGTATTCAATGCCCGATAATCTATGCAGAATTGCCAACCCGTGATGGGTCTTGTCGCCACTTCTTCTCCATCGTCATTCTTTAGTATCTGCATCCCTCATTTCTTTGCTACAACTTGTGTAGGGCTCACCCATTTGCTGTCGGAGATTGGGTAGATCATCCCATGGTCAAGAAGCTTGAGAACCTCCTTCTTCACAGCTTCTTGCATGATAGGGTTCAATCGCCGATGTGCTTGTCTTTTTGGTGCAGCATTCTCCTCGAGAATGATCTTGTGCATGCAAAGCGAGGGGCTGATCCCTTTTATGTCTCCTAATGTCCATCCAATGGCGCTTTTGTAATGCCGTAGGACTCGCAGTAACTTCTCCAACTCCCCCTATGTCAAGTAGGCATAAACAATAACAGGGTAAGTATCATTCGGTCCCAGAAAAGCGTACCTGAGATGTGTCGGGAGAGGTTTGAGTTCCACATTTGGCAGATCGGAGTTAGACTTTGGCTTGCAGAAGGGAGCGTCGATCGACGCTGGCTGTCCGTCAATCGACGATGACTCTATTGTTGAAATCCCTTTTCCACGACTCGCTGTTTCTGTCGAAGAAAACTTCTGGGGTACTGCTGCTCGGGCGTCGATCGATGCTGACCCACTGTCGATCGACGGGGGTCTGAAGTTGCCATCGATCAACGATCCTTCGCCGTCGCTCGACAGTGACTTGCTGTCTCGACATTTCGGGCGAGATCAGCCCGGCAGTGGTTCTCTTTTGGTTTCCTTCTCTCGAGTTACTTCCTCAAACACCTCCAGTTCCGTAACTAGATCCATGATCTCTCATTCTGCTTCCTCTAGATTTGACGACGAGAAGAGTGAGTGTTGTAGCCAGTTCTCCAGAAAATCCGGCTCACCTTTGAGACAGACGAATGGAGAGGAGAACACCGGGCTGAAACAGTCGATCATATGGCATTCCTCCTGGTAGCTACCATCGTTGTGCTTCTGCATCGCCTTATATATAGAGAAAGTTACTGACTCATTGTTGACTCTGAATATCAGTTTGCCGTCTCGAATATCAATCAGAGCCCCACCGGTTTTCAGGAACGGTCTTCCCAGAATCAAAGGGATGTTCCGATCTTCTTCCATGTCTAGCACCACAAAGTCGGCGGGAATTATGAAATCTTTCACTTTTACAAGCACATCTTCCACTATACCTCTTGGATAGGACACCGATCGGTCGGCCATCTGTAAGGTTATGGTTGTCGGCTTGATATTCCCAATTTCCAATCTCTTGAAAAATGACAGTGGCATCAAGTTGATTGAAGCGCCAGAGTCACAGAGAACTTTTCCGAAGGTCTCTGCACCGATGACACAAGAAATCATGAATGAACCTGGATCCTCTCGTTTGACTGGCATCTTTTTCTGTATGATGGCACTGCATTCTTCAAAGAGATTTACCGTCTCGTGTTCCATGATGGGTCGCTTCTGAGAGACCATGTCTTTCAGAAACTTGATGTATCCCGGCATCTCTTGGAGTGCTTCAACCAGAGGAATGTTGATATGTACTTTCTTCATGTTTTCCAAGAAGCGTGCATACCTTTCGTTCATCTTGGTTTTGGCAAACCGCTGCGGATACGGCAAGGGCGGTTTATTCAGAGGCGGAGCTGGAGCAGACGTCGATGGATGCTAGTTGTGCTCGTCGATCGACGACCCTTCTTTGCTGGCGTCGATCGACGATTGCTCACCGTCGATCGACGGTGACTCGTCGTCGGCCTGTTCGATGTCTTCGTTCTCCTTTAATTCAGCCCTTGCTTTATGTGGCCCTTCATGGGATTTCCCCCCTCCCAGAGTAATAGCGTTCACTTGATTTCTCTGATTCTGATTCTTGGGGTTAACCTGTGTATTGCTTGGAAGTTGCCCCGGTTTATGTTGTGCTCCGAGAGCATCAACGATCTGGCTGACTTGAGTCTCTATTATCTGGACGTGCTTTTGCATCTGTTCTATCTTGGTATTCACACCAGAGATCTCATGCTCCAGTTTACTCACCTTTCTACTGGATCCTTCCATGAATTTGGCCAAAATCTCCTCGAGATTTGGCTTCTTCTTGTCGACCACTACCCCGTCTTGTACGACAAATCCAGGAGGTGGTTGTTCAGCAGCTTGAGGATTCGCGTAGGAGAACCCAGGGTGGTTCCTAGCGTGATTGTAGTTGTAGTGCTGGTTTTGCTGCTGGTAACCTCCACGGTAGTTATTGTTCTGGTAACCACCCCTCTGAACAAAATTCACATCAGCTTGTTCTCCTTCAGGGGGAGGCTGTACAGGCTCCACTACAACTACTGCCTTTTCTTGCTTCAAGGAAGCGAACTCCTCTTGAAGCTTCTTGACTTCAGCAACCAAGTCAGGCTCTTCTGCAACTTTCTTTTCCACTACTTTTTCGATGGCTTTGATGGGTCTATGTCTGCTTGAGGACCAGCGTTGATTGTTGTTGGCCATCTTTTGGAAGAACTCCATGGCCTTCTTTCCGCTCTTTGTCATGATGGTATCCCCCAGTGTGGTGTCTACCAACACAACAGTCCTTTCATTCAAGCCTTCATAGAACGCCTTGGCTTGTTGACCTGGGGGTAGACCATGTCCGGGACAGGCTCTGAGTAGTTCTTTGTAGCGTTCCCACGCTTCATAGAAACTCTCATCTGGTCTTTGAGCAAACCGAATGATTTCCATCCTTCTTTGTCTGATGATGTTTGGAGAGAAGAAGTTCTCGAGGAACTAATTCCGTAGTTCGCTCCACGTACTGATCTTCCCTTTGTCCAGTGCAGTAAACCAAGACTGTGCCTTATCCTGCAGTGAGAATGCGAACAGACGCATTCGGATGGCACTTTTGCTGACCCCTCCAATCTTGACGGTATTGGAGAGCATCAGAAATTTGTCTAGGTGGGCATATGGATCCTCGGTAGCCCTTCCGCCAAACTGGTTCTGTTGAACCATCTGAACTAGTCCAGTCTTCAACTCGAAATTATTTGTATTAATTCCGATTCTGAAGTCGATTTCTTTGAACTGAGGGCAATACCTCTTCTTCATGGCTTCTTCGTATTCCTCTTCATCATCCGAGTCATTAGGAGGATCCTGGTCCTCGTCATCTTCATCCTCAGGTTGATTCTCAAATAGTGGATTCCTACGACCGAACCGAGGGTTTCTATTATTTCTTCCCCTGTCTCGGTCTAGGATCAATTGTTGCATCTGTTCCATCATGGCTTGGATTTCTTGGACCAGAGCAGTCTGCTCTTCCAAGGTTAGTCCTGGTGGTGGTGGTGGCTGTACAATCGGCTGTTGTGGTATGTCATTAGGTTGCGGTACTTCATCTGCCATTGCCTGATTACTTGAGCCTTCTTGGGCGTTGTTGGGAAAATACTTGTAAATTACCCTTAGGTTCTTATTGTAAAATGTTTTGTTGGATCAAACCTTAGTAGACGGTCGATCATTGCTGAACCTTAGCATAGCTTAGCATCCGATGTAATGTCCTGTATAGGTTAAACCATCGTGTTGTATTAGAACAGGCCAATTGAAATTTCTCAGCAAACATCAAACAATGCTGAAAGCTGCCCGGATTAAGAATGCTAAGAAGATCAGCATTCGACAAACACATCCCTGACTGCTGAAGATGCTAGCAAATCAAATCAGAGTAGCAGACAAAGCACTCGCTGTGCAAGGAGATCAAAAGCATGCTGAAAGAGATCCAGCATCCCGTACCAGCAGATGCTCAGCAAAGCAAAACAGAAGGACTGCTACACCGCCATTCTGACCAACGCGCGACAATTAGCCATGTCAGAAGTAGGACGGAAAAGCCTGTCATAAAGCAGGAAAATCAATAATTAGCTACTCGCATTTAAGGAGAAAGATCCATTGTGTCTAAACGGATCTGTCGACTCAAACTTCAAGATCATAACTATAAAAGGGAAGTCAAAAGAAAATGCTGGAGCGGCTCACTCTCTAACCAAAAAACACGATATACGAAAGAATCCAAAAAGCAAAAAAGGCAAGAGAGCAGTCCAGTTGAAAGGCACAATCCAGAGATATTCAAAGGCCTTCAACACTCCGAGTGTCTCACTACGTCTGACATTCGTCTGAGTGATTCTTGAACTGGTTCAAGAATCTTCAATCATTGGGATCACTTTCCTTTTAAGGAAAGCATCCAGCAGTCAATTTATTGTAAAGAAATTGATTAAGGCGGGCACTGTAGCCAAGCACACACGTAGTTCGGAGGGAACTTTAAACTTCTCCAAAGTAAGTGGTGAAAGCGAGTTTTACGAAGGTGCGCCCTTGACTCTGCCGGAGCTACACTAGGAAAGTTCGGAGTATCGGAAGATAGCCGTAAAGCAGACATATCTTCAGGAGGCTGATTGCTTAACAGGAGAGGCAACTCTTTGTACACCGTATACTTTCTAGTAAAATTCTTAGCGATTCGGCTAAGGAGTGGACGTAGATCATTTGATCGAACCACTATAAATTGTGTATTGTCTCGTTGTTACTGCTTCTCGAGCTACTAAGTTTTAAAACCTAGTAACCACGTTACTAGCGTATAACTGAAAAGGTAACCTCAGAAAACCTTAACCAAAAACGTAGTTGAAAATAATCTAAATACAAGTAAACGCAATCTATTCCGCTGCACTTCGTGTGTGTACTTTATTGTAACCACGACGACTCTGGTCATAAGGGACCAACAAGTGGTATCAGAGCAGGAGGTTGAAAAACCGACTGCTTCTGAGTCGCTTAGGACCTAGATCCTAGTCTTTCCTTGTGTCTCTTGTATTGGTATTTTACACAGCTCAGGTAACGACGATGTCTAATCACGCTCTCCCGAAGTACAACAAGGATGGATTTGAAACATGGAAAAAGAAGGCCATGATCCAGCTGCAGAGCATACACCCCGAGATGAGGGACATCCTAACGATTGGACCTATTGAAATCATGAAGGTCAACACCGCACCCCCTGGACCCGCTGGTGGTCAACCCAGACCTGAGATGGTGAGTAAATCTTACGAGGAATGGACTCTTGAAGACAAAAAGATAGGCCAGCTGGAGTTTATCGCCATGAAGCTAATTATGGAATGTCTACCCCCCTTAATGTCCAACAAAGCTCTAGATTATGACACCGCAAAGGAGATGTGGGATTATGTGTGCGAAGTCTCTTAGGAAACGAAACAGATGAAGCGAAACAAGCTACAAGTCTCGGTTGACAAGTACGAATCCTTCGCCAAGATTCCAGGAGAAACCATTCAGGAGATGGAAGAGAGGTTCAACACTATCATCGCAGAACTCAAAAATTTCGGCAAGACATATGACAAAGGGGAAATGAATAATAAGATTATATCCAAGCTTTACCCCTGGAGTGATTGGTTTGTCAAGATGACAAGCATGAGTGAGGAAGATCTCAACAATATGACGACCGCTGAAGTCTTCTCCCAACTTAAGTCACATGAATTCATCATTCAGCAGTCAAAGAAAAACGAAGCTGCTATTATACATCCAAATTCCACAAGCGTTGGAACTCAAGAAGACGTAGCGTACTTTGTGAAGAAAGATGGAAACAAATGGAAATCTCCGAGGAAACCTTTCTACAATCAAGAAAAGTCCACACCTACTTCTACTACATCATCCAAGGAGACTTCATCAACTTCTACAGTTAACGATGAAGATAAGAAAATAGGCGAGCTGGAGGAATAGATGAAAAAGATACAAAAGATGATTCTGGAAGATAAAGCCGAAAAGGAAGCAAAAGCAAGCATGATGCAGCACCCTACTGAAAAAAGGATAAGAACATGTTTTGAATGCAAGTCTCCTGATCACTTGAAACATGATTGTCCAAAAGTAAGTCCTGAGGAAAGAGAACGTCTGCGTCAGAGATTTGAAAGATGAGCAGTACGAGCTGTAACGAAGGCGTTGCTAACAAGGACAGAAGTTTCAGATATTCCCGACAATGAGGAGGAATATTATCCCACTGATGAGGAAGAAGAAGCCCTAATGGTCTTTATGGAAAAAATCGTTGAAGATGGTGAACCACTCGCTGATGCTGAGCAATCCTTTGAATCGGCCTTAGCAGTCGACAATCAGGAGGTAACACTCATAACAAACATTTTATGCTCAGCACATATATCTGAATCAGAGGATTTCCTCCTAGATTCTGAGGAAGATTATCTTACCAAACTCTCTTTAGAACTTTCTAAGGTATACACCTTGAAAGATGCTATTGTGAAAGATAATTCCTCTCTCAAACAAAAAATCTTAAGTCTGACCAATGAAGTCGAAAGACTAAGGTCTGATAGTGAGGAACTATCAAGACTTAGAACTGAATCTTCTGAACTCCTTGAAAGTTTTAAGAATCTTGAAAGGGAGAATACGATATTGAAAAACAAAGCCAATGAGAAGTGTGTCTGCACATACATGACGAGTCAGGATATTTTGGATAACCTGATAAGCCGACAGAAACATCACGGTGACCGATCTGGAATTGGGCATAGTTGCAATGACGAAAATAATACTTCGAGGCAAAAGGAAAATATTATTTTTGTCTCTGGCGGAAAAATATTTGATAACATTAAAGAGAAGGGTAAATTAGTTGCTGAATCCTCAAATGCTAGTCTGATCGCTCAGCAGAATATCAAACAGTCTGCTGAACCCAAGTGGAGTGTTAAGCACTATGCTAGACCTCAGCAAAAGGTCAAGCAAAATGTAAAATTTCAGCAAAGGTTCATAAGAAATGCTGAACGACATCAAAACTTACATTTGAAGTCTGATAAGCAAAACTTTTCAGCAAACTCAAGGACAAAGGCTGAGCATCCTGTTTCAAATACTAGGAAGCCAAATCCTATCCTTTCTCGGGGTAGAGACATTAAGAATTGTTCAATGAAACCCCAATATTATCACAACTCACCACATAGGAGAAACACCTATGTGAGACCCGAGTCCAGATACATATATCATCAAAGGACAATGAAGGTAAAAGAGCACAACGCACAACCACATACATATGCACATAAAAGAGTTGAAGAAATCAGCAAAATAGATCTCAAAGAAAAATCTTTGACAATTATCAAAATGTGGGTCCCAAAAGGGACAATGACTCAAGCTAATCCTCCAGGACCCGACTCAAAACGGGGACCTAAATCAACTTAATTGTCCTTGCTGGAACAGGATTCAAGTGCTAAGACATCAAGCATGTCAAATGAGTGGATCCTGGACAGTGGTTGTTCGGCGCACATGACAGGAGATGATGAATTGTTCTCAGACATTCAAAAATCGTATGGTCCATCTGTAGTATTTGGTGACAACAGCAAAGGAAGAGTGCTTGGCAGAGGATGCATAGAGCGGAATGGACTAAGAATAGTGAATGTTGCTCTCGTATCCAATCTCAAGCACAACCTGCTAAGCATTAGTCAACTATGCGAAAACGGGTACACAGTATCTTTTATTCATACAGGATGTTCTATAGCTGACAATGTGACAGGAGAAAAAAAGCTAAGAGGAATTCGGAAAGGCGGACTTTATGTGGTTGATTGGCAAAGTGGTCAACAACATTCATGCTTTCTAGCACTGAATAAAGAG
This sequence comes from Plectranthus barbatus, assembly GCA_026898455.1. Lineage (NCBI taxonomy): Eukaryota > Viridiplantae > Streptophyta > Magnoliopsida > Lamiales > Lamiaceae > Plectranthus > Plectranthus barbatus. The sequence goes on from JAPKLW010000085.1 coordinate 830,609, forward strand.
GAAACCACTTGGTTATGGCATAAGAGGTTAAATCATTTAAATTTCAAAACCATCAACCATATCGCTAGAAATGATCTTGTTACAGGTTTGCCTCAAAACATCACGTTTCATAAGGAAGGCATTTGCAAGGCATGCCAACAAGGAAAGCAGACCAGAGCGTCATTTAACTCAAACCAAGAGAAGAATACATCTAGCAGAATCCTTGAATTATTGCACATGGACCTATTCGGACCTGTCACTCCACCCTCGGTAAGTAAAACAATATATACCCTTGTAATAATTGATGATTATTCCAGGTATACATGGGTTCGCTTGCTGAAGACTAAAGATGAGGTCAAGATTACTCTACCCGAGTTGATCCTCAAGGAGCAAAATAGCAAAGAAGTTACAGTGAAAAGGATTCGATCTGACAATGGAACAGAATTCTTCAACGGCATTCTCATGGATTTTTGCGCAGAAGCCGGTATAAATCATGAGAGATCCATTGCTAGGACCCCACAGTAGAACGGTCTAGCATAAAGAAAGAATCGAACTCTGAAAGAAGCAGTGCGATCTATGCTAGCAGATGCTGACTTACCTGCTAGATATTGGGGCGAAGCAGTGATGACTGCATGCTACACGCAGAACAAGAGCTCTATCAACGGCCGATTCAACAAAACTCCCTATGAAGTATATAACGGTCGTAAGCCTAATTTAGATTATCTACGTGCCTGTGGTGCAACATGTTATATCCATATTAACGGAAAGTCAAAACTTAACACATTTTTGCCTAAGTCGGATGAGGGTGTACTTCTCGGATATGGTCACCCCACCCACAAAGGATACAGAGTGTTAAACAAGACTACTGGGAGTGTGGAAATAACATGCAATGTTATTTTTTATGAATCTACTTTAGTGCGCAGAGCTGTCAATGAGACAAAGGATAACAATCATGAGGCTAATGATGTCAATGGTCAATCGATCTTGAATTGTCATAAACACTTACGATTTGACTCGACTAAGTCTATGAATGAATGTAATCCTGATCGGACAACACCAGGAGACCAGGCCAGTGATGCTAGCGTTCATGCTGAGGCCAACCCCAAAAAGGATATTTCTAATTCGCTAGATGATTCAGACGAGGAAAACTCCAATCCTATCCGTGTTGCTGAGGAAGTCAATGCTGCTGAAGATCTTGGCAGAGGAGTTGCTGAGATACCAGATGCTGAGGCACTTAATGTTGAAAATTCCACCGGAAGAGAAGATCCAGACCATGATATTCCTATAACAGACGGACGAGCTGCTGAAGAAACACCTCCTATTGAAAATCAAAATCCTAACACACAAGATACTGAGCATGAAGTGGTCAATGCAGAACAGACAGATAATCTTAGAAGACGAAGAACTGCTGGAGAACCAATCAGACCAGCATGGCTGCGTGCACATCTACTAGAAGATGTTTTTGGAGATATCAATGACCCCATCTTGACCAGACAAGGATCTGCAATGTTTTCATGCTACCTATCAAGTGAAGAACCAACTAAAGTTGAGGAGGCACTACGTGATCCAGACTGGGTAAACGCTATGCAAGAGGAGCTTGCTGAATATTCTCGCAACCACGTATGGGATCTGGTGGATAGACCGCAACACCAGAATGTCATAGGCACCAAATGGGTTTTCAAAAACAAGAAGAATGAATCAGGCTTGGTGGTGAGAAATAAAGCACGCCTTGTAGCCAAGGGGTACAAACAATGTGAAGGCATCGACTATGATGAGACATTTGCGCCTGTAGCAAGGCTAGAAGCAATCAGATTATTTCTCGCTTATGCAGCGCATCATAAATTCTCGGTCATGCAAATGGACGTTAAAAGTGCATTCCTAAATGGCGAACTCAAGGAAGAAGTCTATGTTGAGCAACCTCCGGGTTTTTAGAATGGAAATTAGGTCTATAAACTAAGAAAAGCCTTGTACGGACTAAAGCAAGGGTCTCGAGCTTGGTATGGAACTTTATCTAAGTTTCTACTCGACAATGTCTTCAAAAAGGGAAGGATTGATCAAACTCTCTTTCGAATTAAGGACGAAGAAAGCATTCTACTCGTACAGATCTATGTTGATGACATCATCTTTGGCTCAAAGAATCAAGCTCTCTGTGACAAATTCTCAAAGCTAATGATGAGTAATTTTCAAATGAGTATGATGGGAAGAATGTCCTATTTTCTCGGACTTCAAGTTCACCAATCAAGTGAAGGAATATTCATCCATCAAAAGAAATATACGCGAGATCTCATTGCTAAATACTGTCCAGAGAAATCCAAGAGCTTAAGGATTCCCATCAGCAATGCGTGTTTAGCAGATCTTGAAAAAGATGGAGATGCAGTCAATCCTACTTTATATCGAGGAATCATTGGATCTCTGCTATATCTTACTGCCAGCAGACCCGATATATCATATGTTGTGGGACTATGTGCTAGATATCTATCTCAACCAAACAAGACACATCTTGATACAGCAAAGAGAATCATCCGTTACTTAAAGTGCACAGAAGGCTTAGGAATTTGGTATCCAAGAGCCGACAGTCTAGCTCTAAGTGGATATTCAGATTCGGATTTTGGAGGATGCAAAATCGACAAGAAAAGCACCAGTGGTACATGTCAATTCCTTGGTCACAAATTGATTAGCTGGTTCAACAAAAAGCAACACTCGGTAGCAACCTCAACCACCGAAGCAGAGTATGTAGCGGCTGCTAGTTGCTGTCAGCAAATTCTGTGGATCTGACAACAACTCCAAGATTATGACATCTCACCTGAATGGGTGCCAATCTATTATGACAACAATAGTGCTATGTGCATCACAAAGAACCCAGTACATCATTCCAGGACAAAACACATTGACATCCGACATCATTTTATTCGTGATCATCAAGAAAAGAAGGACATTGATAATCAGCGAATATGTACTGAGGATCAAATAGCAGATATCTTCACTAAGCCCCTTGCAGAGGTAAGATTCAAAGAATTATGCATCAAATTGGGTATGATGGAACTAGATATTGCTGTCGATGAATGAGATATTACTCTCATTCTTTCTGGTTTTCCTGGGATTTCTTATGCTACTCCCGATGGAGATGATCCTATCAATGCTTAGGAGATAAATTGATTTTGCTCAGCAAGGTATGAAAGATGCAGATGACATCCATACTCTGTTTCGAAAGACAAGCATCAAGAGAACAAAACATTCATACATTCATCTTCAAACGAGGAACATGT
>JAPKLW010000085.1:848853-893171 GCA_026898455.1 Plectranthus barbatus
GCCCACAAATCTTTCACCACCTCTGTTTTGGATGCTCTCAAAGAGGGGGAAGAAAGAAGGATTGCTGAACAAGCAAGGATAAAAGCAGAGGAAGCCGAGCTGATACTGAAAGAAAAAGAATTCGAACGAACAATGATGGAACGAAGAATGAAGCTAGCAGAACCACAAAGAGAAGGACAACGGGCACAGATTGAACAGATGGAGAAACTAATGGCCATGACAATGAAGAAAGTTGAATCTCTTGAGAAGCCAAAACCTCCACCAGATGCTCAGAATTAAGGTCTTTCTTTAAACCTTCTTTTTGGTTTTCATAATTTTTATTTTTATTTTTTATTTTTTTTCTCTCTGAACTTTGAACAATAGTTGATATACACTCTCTGTGTACTCAACGGAAGATGTTTTAAATGGTTGCTGAATGCTGTGCTTGCAAATTGTTTTTAATTTCTAAGCTAAGTCTCAGCAATCCTTTATAAGCTTTGATCGCACCAAAAAGGGGGAAATTGTTGGGAACATACTTGTAAATTACCCTTAGGTTCTTATTGTAAAAGGTTTTGTTGGATCAAACCTTAGTAGACGGTCGATCATTGCTGAACCTTAGCATAGCTTAGCATCCGATGTAATGTCCTGTATAGGTTAAAACATCGTGTTGTAATAGAATAGGCCAATTGAAATTTCTCAGCAAACATCAAACAATGCTGAAAGCTGCCCGGATTAAGAATGCTAAGAAGATCAGCATTCGACAAACACATCTCTGACTGCTGAAGATGCTAGCAAATCAAATCAGAGTAGCAGACAAAGCAAAATAGAAGGACTGCTACACCGCCATTCTGACCAACGCGTGACAATTAGCCATGTCCGAAGTGGGACGAAAAAGACTGTCAGAAAGCAGGAAAATCAATAATTAGATACCCACATTTAAGGAGAAAGATCCGTTGTGTCTAAACGTATCTGTCGACTCAAACTTCAAGATCAAAACTATAAAAGGGAAGTCAAAAGAAAATGTAGGAGCGGCTCACTCTCTAACCAAAAAACACGATATACGAAAGAATCCAAAAATAAAAAAAGGCAAGAGAGCAGTCCAGTTGAAAGGCACAATCCAGAGATATTCAAAGGCCTTCAACACTCCGAGTGTCTCACTACGTCTGACATTCGTCTGAGTGATTCTTGAACTGGTACAAGAATCTTCAATCATTGGGATCACTTTCGTTTTAAGGAAAGCATCCAGCAGTCAATTTCTTGTAAAGAAATTGATTAAGGCGGGCACTGAAGCCAAGCACACACGTAGTTCGGAGGGAACTTTAAACTTCTCCAAAGTAAGTGGTGAAAGCGAGTTTTACGAAGGTGCGCCTTTGACTCAGCCGGAGCTACACCAGGAAAGTTCGGAGTATCTGAAGATAGCCGTAAAGCAGACAGATCTTCAGGAGGCTGATTGCTTAACAGGAGAGGCAACTCTTTGTACACCGTATACTTTCTAGTAAAATTCTTAGCGATTCGGCTAAGGAGTGGACGTAGATCATTTGATCGAACCACTATAAATTGTGTGTTGTCTCGTTGTTACTGCTTCTCGAGCTACTATGTTTTAAAACCTAGTAACCACGTTACTAGCGTATAACTGAAAAGGTAACCTAAGAAAACCTTAACCAAAAACGAAGTTGAAAATAATCTAAATACAAGTAAACGAAATCTATTCCGCTGCACTTCGTGTGTGTACTTTATTGTAACCACGATGACTCTAATCATAAGGGACCAACAGGCGTGCTTATTCCTTCGGATTTTTCTGCACGTGGCTTTGATGTTCGGATAGTAATAAAGCGGATCCTTCGCTCGGGCTCTTTTACTCATGCACTACCTGTACAGTAAAGTAGTTTGTGAGATGGCACTGTGGATTAACCAAAACGAACAAAACAAAATAAATCTGAAAACTATAAAACAATGAAGGCATCGATCGACGCTGATGTGGGCATCGATCGACGGCCCTTCGTACTGAAAGAAGAAAGAAAAAAATGATTGTTTACAAGATGTTACAGCCTAAATCAGTACTCTAATCACAAAGTTAATAGTAGGACAATTCTGTCCTTTCCCCGACAACGACGCCAAAATTTGATTGCGTATATTTTTAACCCGCGACTTAGCAAAGCTAATAATATAGCGGCAAATTAAATTATCGATCCCACGAGGAAAGGAACAACGAAAAAATCTAAGTACTAACTTAAGAGTTCTTAAAGTACTGGATAGGTAAAATTGAAAATAAAGGGTTTTGAAATTTTAATTACCTCAAGAAAACAATTTTGAAAACAAACTTACTTTGAAAAACCTAAAGGATAAGAAGTACAGATTCTAGGATTTTCTCCCTATCAAGTAAGACATGCATAAACAAATTGATTATTTTCCAATTTTAATTCCTCTACACAGTGAAACATCAGAAAGCTATTATGAACTTCTTTGTTGGACAATTCATAAAGTAGATTAATTAATTATCCATCTCCTGTCGGTCTCAAGATTAATTAACTAACTCCTATAGTTCTACAGATTTATTCCTACAATCTATTCCCTTCAGTTACGACAAGAAATCAGATTATATTGTGAAAATCTCTTTCGATTGAAAACTTTTACAGTTACGTCTCTAATTTCCAACTAGTAATCCTAAGTTAGTGGCCAACATACTCAAGATTAAGAATAAAACCAGATTTCACAAACTGTGAGGGAAAGGAAAAATAACTTCAATTAATCAAAACATGCATACATTGATAGTTTGAAAACCTAGAATCTGAGAAGACAATTAGTTACACATAATTCTAATCTTAATCATCATAGACAATGAACAAGAAAAGAAAAGATGAAAAGCAAAGCTGAATCTTCCCAAAGATTCAATCTCAAACCCAATGATCTTCTTCTTCTTCTTCCTTGTGATGTTTCTCTCAATTTAATTTTCTTCTCTCTTGCTCTCTCTCTCTTTTGCTCTCTTGCTCTTGATCTCCTCTCTGATTTTCAAATTATTCAGCCTTTTTATAGATGTTGTGGATGAATTCTACCATACCTAGGAATTAGATATGTGTTTATCATCAGAAAACAGAAAAGATATGGTCTGCCCCGCGACACTCCGTCGATCGACGGCCAATCCTTCGTCGATCGATGGGAAGGACAAAGCAGCGTCGATCGACGGCCAGTTGGTGTCGATCGACGGTGGTTCTGCTTCAGTACTCATGCATTGATCTCTTCGAGTTCTTTCGTCGATCTTCTCTGAAGCTGCGGCGAACAAGTTTCCAAAATCCTTCGATTTTCATCCAAAAACCTGCATGATTCATCAAACACACCATAAAAGCACAAAAGACAATGTATGCTAAAAAAGACCGTAAAAACGATTCAAACATCACCAAAATAGACAAATAATCCATAGATAAGTTGGTAAAAATATCAACTTATCAATGCCAAGGAAGGATTTAAAGCTGCCACAAAGTTTTCTGACCTAAAGCCCATCTAGAATACCTTAAGTGAGATAGCACTTTGCATGCTCTACTGTGGAGTTGGATCATTCTCTGAACTGAGCCAACCCAAATATTCTGTGATGATGGTTCTGGATGATGACCCAGGAGGAAATTGAGCATAATATATTTTTGGACGACTTCTAGAAAATGCCAAGAAAAACATTACCATCAGAGAGACCAAAAAATTCAAGTCCGGTGTTAGATTCGGATTAAAGGTCAGTTATCTCATTGAGAAACTGATAGGTCTTCGTGATGAGGGGGAAGATCTTCTACCATCCGATTTTATCCCAATAAGAAGTCCAATGTACCGTTTCACAAAAGGTGAAAGTGATGATGATGATGTTGGTGATGACCATCCTAATAGGGATGAGGTTGATCACATGGTGATAGACGTTGATGAAGTGTCCAGTTCATCACCCACCAAATGAAAGAAAACACACAAAGGAACAACTTCTTCAGTGTCAAGCAAGAAGAAAGGGCTTTTAATAATAATAATAAGAAGAAGCAGCAGCTGCTGATGAAAGCAAAAGAAGAGAAGAAGAGACCATTGCCGAGAAGGCAAGAACTGAGGCAGCAGCAACACCAAAGCAAAAAAGTGGAAGAGGAAGAAACCAGCAGAGCTCATCTTCAACTAGAGCTATTTACTACTGCATCTTAGAGCCAAATCGATGGAGACTCTAGAGCACTAGTCGCGTCTAAAATAACATTGTCTCCTGACCCTATCTCTGTGGCTGCACCTCATCTAACCCCTGATGTTATGAGACAGGAGATGAATCAGCAGATCCTTACAATTTTTTATTTTGTCAAAAAGGGGGAAGAAAGGACAAATGAACAAGTGAAGCTGCAGTTGCAATTGATGGAAAGGCCAAATGAGCAGATCAAAATTCAAATGGAGCGAATGCAGCAAGCCAGAGATCAGGAGATGAAAGTTATGATGGACATAGCTAAGAGCTTTGCCACGCAAGCTGAACCCTCGACCTCTGCTGCTACTTCAAATCCAAAAGATGCAGACTTTTCAAATCAAGACAAGGACAAGGACAAGGACAAATCTCAGGCGTAACTGGCCTGTTCTGAACTGTTTTGCTTCTTTTTTTACTATAGTTTTCAACTTTTCATGTACTGTAACGATCACATATAATGAAAGATCTAAAACTGTTGGTATGAAGACAACTGCTCATTGTCTCTTACCTATATATTGAGCGGAATTCACATATTCCAGTGTGATCAGCATGTCTATCGCTCTAAACTAATTTATGTTTATCGAGAAATATCTCTCCCATTCAGGGGGAAGATCAGTTAGAGAAGGTCGAGTATGGAAGAAGCACAGTTCAGAGTAGTGTTAGAATTTCAAACTTTGTAAACTTAGAGCAACTGCATCTTCCTTCCGACTTAGAGGGTACGGTTTTGACAACATCAAAAAGGGACAAATTTTAATGGATAATTGCTAGGAATGGATGTAGAAAGCCCTCCTTTAAATTGATGTTTTGATGTGTCAAAATCATATACCAAAGTCTAGACCTTAAAGTTATTACCTCATGTAATACTTGTATAGGATGATCGAGTTGTAATAGTCTAAGAGAAGAAAACTGTGGAACGGTTTTTGAAGTGGAAGCCGTTCAGACGAGAAAACAGTTAAGGATAATGGACGAGGAAACCTACGCAGAGTAACGGACATGAAAAACTGTGCAGACTGTTTTTCAATTGTCAGGGATCATTTAGCAAAGAAAACTGTGGACACGGTTTTCATAAAGAAACTATCAAGAGGCGCTCACAGTTTCAGATCAGGACAGTTGCACGTCAAAGAAACACGTGAAAAGCAAGATGCCGATCAGTCATAAAAGAACATTAAAGAGTCAATGATAAGAGATGAAGATACACTCAGTTATGACTGGAGTACAATGTTATTCGGCATCTTACACAACAATGACAAACCGCGCCTGCAAAAATCATGGCAGTGATTCAGAAAAGGTAGAGGAGCAGGTCTACTTTACAGAGAAGGATGGACACTGATTGGACATCCTTCGAAATGTCTCTACCGGCTATTTTCAAATCTCAATCTATAAATAGCAGGAGGATCAGAAGCAAACACATCCATTTGAGCACTTAAAAACCTTGTTGTCACTCTGCCAAATTTAAAACTGAAAGCATTAAAAGCTTTCAAGAAAGAAGGCATTAACTTCGTGGTTCATTTATTGAACACGATGCATTATTCCTTAAAGAATATTCAGAGATTCACTGTGTGACCTTGTGTACAAGAGGATTAAGTATTTTGACTCAATCTACTTTCTCGGTGTTCTTACTTTTCAAGTAAGAACACAGCATCCTGACTCTCTCCAAGGAGAAGAAGGTTCTCATGGGAAACTGCCAAGCAACGTATGTTCTGGGAAGAATTCAATCATCTACCCACCGGAGAAGGAGAAGGGAGGTTTGTCCTCAATCCATGTCTGATGACTACAAGTTCTAAGAAGACTTCAAGGTGCCACTTGGCTTCGAGGAACTGAAGAAGGCGTGAAGAACAATTACCTGGGCGAGTGATCCATTCTGCTGTGGACGGTGGTCTCTACAGCATTTGGTTATAGATCGTGAGGATTGTATCTTCATTTCTTAGTGAATTTCCGGATTAACTTCCAAAGAGTGGACGTATGACTTAAGGCTCTAAACCACTATAAATATCCTCCATCATTTACAGTTTTATTCACTTTACGCATCATACAGGTTTCAATCGTGTTTTGAAACCTTCAACACTTGTCTGAAAGTGTTGAAGTGTATAAATGTTGACTGCATACAACTGTAAATTGGTCACCTAAACTGCTGGCTAACACAAACTGTCATTATAAAACTGTTGCTTAAAAGTTGAGTCGCAAGTTTTAATCTGAACTGCCCGCGTTTAAGAGTGCAAATAACTGTTTTTATACTTCCGCTGCACATTATACGTACTCTGATCTAGAACCATCAATAAGCATCTGCAGTGGGCAGCCACAATTATCATCAGCCTTTGCTCTAAAAATTTCTGCACCCGATCTTTTTGCCATCGCTCTAAATGGATGGAATAATTACCATTGTACGCTTCTCTAACGGGAAGTCATAAAGATATGCAAGGGAAGGATTCTAATTTTTTTTAGGGCGAACTATCATATGTCTATCATCCTGGACGACATTGGAGGATAAATCGGATTAAGAAGGAAGCTTCGCCACTCTGGAATTGAAATATTTCTGACTTGGTCTCAAATTCTATTCAGGCCAGAGTTGATTGATGAGTAATGCTTGAATGTCAAGATCTCAGAAGAAAAACTTTCCATGCACTCAATCGTTAGTGGAAAACACGTCACTATCTCTCCTGACAAACTTGAAGAATTTATGGAGTTTCAACCACTAGGATAAATCTTAAGGACTATTTGGCTGAAGCAGAAAACCTATAAATGAACCACAAGGAAAGGTGGAATATGGTAAATCATGACAAATTCCAGTTGGTCGTCTCCAGAAGAATTGTCAATCCTCTCTCTGTAATGAAACTGGACCTAATCAGTGAAGCTCTGGTGTGTCGACCAGAATACATTCAAGCCTTTAGCGAGGACTCCTGGCGAGCGATGATGGCGATTGATAACAATGTCATCATCAATTGGGCGAATTATCTCTTCTCTCGTCTGTTGGAAGGAATTGAGGGAATGTCCTCAAGCACAATACCCAATGGACTCCTGTTCAGTGTTTTCCTGGAAAAGGAGATTTCTATCATAACCTTTGGAGAAGAAATTAATGATGAAGATTTCTTCCTTTAAGTACTATTCACTTATGATTGGAAGGAATAGATCTTCAAGTTAGGTTGAGGAAATTGTAAGTTTTAAGAGAAGAAGGATATATATATTCATATATTTCCTTTAAATACTATTCACATATTTTATGAAAAAATTTCTTTGTCCAAACTAATTGTTTTTTCTTGCCCTTTAATTTAATCAAAAAATATCTCTCCAATTAAGGGGGAAGATTTTTGGGACAGTTTGGTTAAATAAAGTGTCTAGTTCCTTAGTATTAGATTTTGATAGAATATTAATTGTAAACTTAGAACTAATACTTTACCAGCTTATTTCGGTGGTTTTTGACAACATCAATAATGAGGAAATTGTTAGGAAGTATTCCTACATAATTGTTGTTTTGATGTGTCAAACGGTTGTATAGATACCACAAATTTAGGAGTGTCTCTAGATTAGCTTAGTTCACAAACTTGTAAAGTCCTATTAGGATATATTGAGTTGTAACATAACTAATGAAGCTGATCAAGAAAAACAAGGTGAAAATATCGAGTTTGGATCATGTGGAGTATGGAGAGACCAGCTACCAGTTTGGAGTTGACGACTCAGAGAAACTGATGGACGACACCAGCTTGGAGAACATTTAGTTACAAAGTCAGTTTCTACTCACACGAAGAGACAAAGAGCGCAAGTCAGAGCAATCATTGAAGATATGACTTTAAGTTTAAAGATTCATTAAAGACTGATGAAGCACCGACCAGTTTAGATTCCTCGGATTGGCAGAGACATTGTGACATAAAAGTAGAATGTCGACATCGTATGTCAGAAAAAGATGTAGCAGGTGTCGAGCCTTTGGAAAAGCGCTATGCTTTGCTAAAAAGGAGATGCATCATATTAGACGATGCTCAAATATCTATAAATGGATACAATTTGAATTACTCATACTTCGTCTATAAATACATGAAGTACTCAGAGCTATTCAAATATAGAAACAAAGAAAAAGCACTGAAACTCTGCTGAAGTAAAAACTCGACCATTTCTATCATCAAAGCTATCTCTTAGCCTTCCACATGTCATTTTTGCACGCGATACTCGTAGCTTCTCAGCTCAAGTTAATTGGTCTTCTTTCTCTCCTAGAAAGAACACAGCATTCACTGTAGATCTCTAGCAGTGATTCTTACGGGCGTCTAGCCGATTAGTTTGATAGCTCAGGAGGAACTATAAAGCTCGCAACTCTTGAGGAGGAGGTTGCGTGGTGTGCCCACACTCCAAATCTGCGATACCGAAGGGACAAGAGGCTTAGGCGAGTGAGCTAGTGGACTGGTAGACACTAACATCTACAGGCTAGCGATAGATCATGAGACTCGTCTATAACAGAAGCTTTGTAAATTTCCAAACTAAGGTTTGAAGAGAGGACACAAGACTTTATGCTCCGAACTTCTATAAAACTCCTTTTGTTTTACTGCTTTCTTATATTTCTGCAAGATTTTTAAAACATAACACACATTATTGTTGAAGTATACTCGAACTGAACAATAATCTCACTGTTCGCTGACTAAGTGTTTTACGAAACACAATCTGTTTAAGAACCACCAGTTTGTGAGTGTAAGTTTTGATCTTAAAATTTCCGCTGCACACTATACATAATCTAATCTCGGGACCAATAGACTTTAAATTGAAAGGTTGATAATTTTTACTTCATTTGAAAAAGCAATGGTAGTTTTGAATATTTATATGTTTGGCCGTAATTTTATTGAACTTTAATTGATTTCGGTTGAACTTTTTTTCTAATTGAGAGTTCTCTCGATAATGCATAACCCTTATTTTTGTAAATCGAAGTCAATACAACATTGGTGCATCTACTATAATATAAATAGTGAACTATATAGCTTATAGTAATATCATCTTAAATACACTAAATATTGCATTATATATCAAAAATAGTGCTCTAGGGATTAATATTGTGAACTGAATAACAAATCAATTTATCTAGACCGTTCATGGATGTAAAAAAATTACCATTTGATAGAAAACCCTATGCATGCTCCTATAAATTTAATGCGATGGATTTAGGGTTACCTTTTAATTTTTGGATCTGAATTGCGTTGAATCCAAATTAATTCCACCTCGCGAAGGTACTTAAATATCTTGCTATTTAATTTAAGAAATGAATTTAAATAGAGAGACAAATCATGTTCTCAAGCTCAGGTCTTCAGATTTGTGTCTCTTTGCTCTTCGAATCTTGTTCTTGGTGAGAATTCCACAAGATTCACTATAATGGACAAATTCCAATTTATGCTCATTCTTCAGATATTGTTGGTGTTGCCCCCTTGCTCTCTCTCTAAGCTTTCTGTGTTTTCCAACTTATGAAATCTGAGGAGAGAAAGAGCAATTAATATTACAAGGGTTGAAACCCTAATGGGCTCCCCCTTAAGCAATTATATTGAGCTAGACCTGGGACCTGTTGCAAATAATCATGTGAGCCTATGAATTAATTTATTATCATGTCCACAACCAAGAACATAATTAATTAATTAATATTAATTCATTCCCTAAGAGAAATAATACTGACCTTGTTGGTCCCGTGATCAGAGTAAGAATAATGTGCTGCAGAATTTTTAATATCAAACTTGCACTCATAAACTAGTAGTTCTTGATCAGTTTGTGTTTCAGAAAACAACTTGTCAAAGACTAAGGATTTTAGTGTTAAGTTCGACTATACTTCAACACTAGAATGAGTTGATTTTCAAAACCCTTGCACAAAAGTAAAAAACATTAAAGAACAAGGATTTATAGAGGTTCAGACAACACGTCCTACGTCTTCTCTTCAGACCATGGTCTGGTAATTCACTATGCCTCAATTACAGAATGGTCTTGCGATCTATTGCTAGCTGGTAGATGCCAGTCTCTACCACTCCACTAGCTCACTCGTCCAGGCCTCTGGTTCCTTTGGCTTCACAGACCTAGAGTGTGGACACACCACGCTGCCTCCTCCTCTAGATGTTGAGAGCTTTATAGTTCCTCCTAAACTGTCAAACTGGTAGGCTTATACACCTGTAATAATCATTTTTGGAGATCTGCGTTGACTATTTTTCACGAGAAAGAACACCAAAAAAGATAACTTGAGCTAGGAAGCTATGGGTCTCGTGTTTAAGAGATGACACACGATAGGCTGAGAGTTAGCCTTGATGATAAAAGAGCTTTAACTTTTTACTTGTGTAGAGTGTCATTTCTATTTCAGTTTTTTTTATCTTTTCATCACTCTGAATACTTCGTCTATTTATTGGCGAAGTAGAAGCATTTCAAATTTGTAGCCATTTAGAGACATTTGAACATCGTCCAATCTGATGCGTCTCTTTTCTGATGAGAGCAGGGTGCTTTTCCAAATGTCCTGCACCTGCTACATCCTTTTCTGACATAGGATGTCAACATTTTTCTTTTGTGTTAGAACAGCTCTACCAGTCTGATGAATCTAAACTTGTTCATGCTTCGTCAGTCTTGAAGGAATATCCATTCTAAAAGATTGATCTTTATGATTCTTATAACTTATTCTCTTTATCTCTTCATGTGATTAGAAACTTAACTTGTAAACTGGAGATGATCTAGGCTGCTGTCGTTGATCAAATTCTCTTATTCATCAGCTTCTAACTGGAAGCTGGCCTCTTCATTCTCTTCACACGATCCAAACTAGGTTTTTGGATTTCCACCCAGTTTGTCTTGATCAGTTTTGTTAGTCCCATTACAACTCTATATATATCCTAAAAGGACAATAAAAATTTAAGCCAACTAAGCTAATCTCCAGACACTTCGAACTTTGTGGTTTCTATACATTCTTTTGACACATCAAAACAACAATTAGGTAGGAATACTTCCTAACAATTTCATCCTTTTTATTGTTGTAAAAAACAACCGTTATTAAGCTATTAAAGGGTCAGTTTTGAGTTTACATAAGATATTCTATCAAGATTCTAATACAAAAAAAAATTAACATCTTGATTTACACAACTTGCCCTAAAATTCTTTCCCATTAATTGGAGAGATATTTATCGATTATACTCAAGAGCGAAAACTTATTACACCTGAATGTGTAGGGTTAGTTTTGAGATGAGGCAACCATTTTGAGACAAAGAGTTTTTGTCTTCAAAATAACCAGAGATTTATAATTTTTTTGTTGATTTGTTTACAGCTTGTTGGAAAGTAATAAATTATGATTACAATGAAAAGCAATAAGCTTGGTCTCCTGCTTGTAGGAGTTTGTCTTGTCTTCTTCTTGTCCCCTGCTGACAGCATCACTTCATCTTCCTCCTCTGAAGCTAGTGATGGGATTCAAGAAAACCCATTCACCTGTCAGTTTGCCTCATCCTTGCCTCCACTAGTCTCACCAGTAGTTTATGGTGGTGCTCTAGTTGGATTGATCTCACTATAAGTTCTTCATCTGAAGTCTCCACTATAAGCAATTCTTTCCTCAGGGCCAGCTAGCATAAGTGTAGCACAAGATGTTTCTTAGAAAAAGAACCATCTCTTGCTCTTATATTCTTCAGCTAGTTCCCTGCAAGAAGTTGAGCTTGACCAGAAGCAAGAAATTCATATGAAACATGCATCAACTTGCTCATGGAAGCTTCTCCTAGACTTGTTCTTAACTCCTCCATCTCTTTCCCCTTTTTGTCTTTGTTATCAGCATCAGGGGCTTAAAGAAGAAAAGAGTGAAGGGAAGGGGAATGTTAGACCGTGAGGACTCATCCAAAAGAATGATGATGCTCTCATAACTCTAGTAATTAGAATGTTCAACACAAGTTGCTGTCACCCAAGATGCGGATATACAAGCACATTAATCAGGCTCTTCACCATGGCAAGTCAAAGTGGCATACGACCCGTGCATACTTCTCAATCTTCATTAGGATTTAGACTCAACCAAGCAATGAGATTTGGTTTCTTCTTTAGTCAAATAGAAGAACACACCTTACTGTGGTCCTATTAATTCGCAACTGCATTTACTAGCATATCAAGTGATCAAGATAAATCACTTCTTTCTGACTATGCTACAGCCTACACCGACATAATAATCCTCAATGTTGTCTTGGTTGTGATAACATTGTATATATCTCGCTAAGTCAAATGATCTATATGGTCCTTTGCGATCTCCTACACGCCGTATGATCTCCCTATCAACAAGATAAGAGAATTCTATAGTTCTAGCAATTATGTTTGTTCACAGATATGAGATAAGTCAAATGTATACACACTATAATAAATGCTTTTAGAATACACAACCCATCAATCTCCCACTATACTCAAAGTATTACATCCGCCAACTAGAGTATACATTGTGTCTATCTAGCTTAGCAATTACATTAACCACTATTAGTAGTAGGCATCCACCTCAGTGCGAGCCCACAAATATGTCCTTTTTGTATGGCGTGGTAACATTGCATTAACTGTTACGCGTTGATTGCAGTCACGATGCTTCGAATCTCCTACTTTTTAAAGTTTGTTGATTGGCAAACTGGTCTTCTGTCTAGGTGATTGCCGATATGGCAGAACCTGAAAAGCTTAATTTTAACTGGTGAATGTGTCCAGTTTAATTCTTCCTTAGACTGCTAAAACTGAGAGCTTGGACTCAGTTTTATTTAGCTTCTTCATAATTCAAAGAATGAGAGCGTAGACTCATTCCTCTTCATATGCTATTTGGTCAAACTCTAGAAGACCGAGTTTGATGCATAGCTCTATGAATCTTTCTTCGGGTAGTGGCTTTATAAAGATATCTGCCAGTTTATCTTTAGTTCGGATATACTCCACTGAGATGTCCTTCTTTTCCATGTGATCCTGAATGAAGTGATGTCTAATGTCGATGTGCTTTGTTCAGGAACGATGAACTGAATTCTTTGTAATGCATACTGCACTATTGTTATCACAATAGATTGGTACGCAACAAAACATGACATCATAATCTCTTAGTTGTTGCTCGATCTATAAGATTTTAGCATAGCAACCGGCGGCAACTACATATTCAGCTTCAGTGGCTGAAGTTGCAACTGATTGTTACTTTTTGCTGAACCAGCTTATCAATTTATGTCCTGAATATTGATAAGTACCACTGGTGCTTTTTTTATCAATTCGGAATCCTCTGAGGTCTGAGTTGAATATCAAATAAGTTTGAGCTCGTCACACCTAAGATACTAGATCCGTAGGAACTGAGTCTACAATAGGCGACATGAATCGCCATTTATTAAAACTCCGGATTCGATTTATGGATATCAAAATAAATGTCATGATAAACAGTGAATGCCCTATGCATGCTCCTATTTAATTTAATTCGTAGATTCAAATGAATACCTGAAACTCCAAGGACTTATCTAAAAATCTAGATCGATGATGGCAATGAAGATGGTGCAGATCTGGATCTGGAATCGATCAAAAGGATGGTGTTCCTACAGATCTGACCTTCTGATCTGTTCCCTTGCTCGATCCGGAAATTTGGTGAGGATACGCTACCGGATCTACAGCCGCCCACTCTCTCACAATCTCTCTAGGGTTTCTGATTTGAAAATCAAACTTATTCTTATGTGGGCAAGTGAGAGATTCATCTATTTATATAGATCTGAGAATGGGCTATTAGGGTTTAATAAACCCTAATGGGCTCTGAGCAGTGTTGGGCCAGACCAGGGATCAAATGCAAATAATAAAGTGGGCCTCCTATTAATTAATTCCATGTTCAACCCAGAACATAATTAATTAATAAACATTAATTCATGCCACCAGAGAATTAATGTTGACCTACCCCTTTATTACCACGTTATTAGGAACGGGTTGCATTGACTTGGTTAATCCCCATATTTAAGGTTTCAGACATTCATTAATTAATTCAGCGTATGACAATTAGCTATAATTAATTAATCTCTTATTATTCCTGAGTAGTACCACTCAACCCTTATCGCTTATGCTTGAATCAATGATTCAGCCTGCAGGACTTAGCATAACGAACCTCGTGAGCTTCCCAGGGAATATCACCATCCTGAAACGGATATGGTTATCTAAATCCAGCCTGAGGAAACCCCACACAAACTGCCATCACCCAAGATGCAGATATACGAGTACATGTAAGACTCTCCACCATAGCAAGTCAAAGTGACAGTCAACCCATGTGTGCCCCTCAGCTTTCAATAGACTTTAGATCCGACCAAGTTACCGAGATCTTTACTCATTCATATGTCAAGTAGAATGGTTCATCTCACTGTTGATCCTATCAATACATTGAGATGTACCGGTCACACAAAGCAGTCAAGATAAACCACTTATGGACTTGTGTGCCGCATCCTAAACCGACAGCCAAACCAGAAACTGTCTCAGCTGTGATAACTGTTTATAGCTCGCTAGGTCGAACGATCTATACAATCTCCTGTGATCTCTTACACACAGTATGATCTCCCTATCGACGAGATAACTGGATGTGTTTGTTCGCATCGTATGATTGTTAATTCAGACAGGAGTTGTTTATTGCAAGTCATAAATGATTACCAGTATATCAAACATAACGTTTCCTAATATACCAATCATAATGCTTTTATGTATACAATTCCAACAAGATCCCCAGTGACTCAGTACACTTCTGGTATCTGACGATCCTTTTGGCAGCCTCCGTGTGTGATTTCTTCAGATTTTCTTGAAATTTTGTGCGTACTCCAACGGCGTAGGAGATATCTAGTCTGATCGCTATCAAATATAGCAAGGATCCTATGATGCCTCTACAACTGGTAGGATCAACTGATTTTCGTTCTTCGTCTGGAATGATTCTCACACTTGTGCTCATCAAAATTCCGAGCATCTTTGTCTTATCTGGACAAAAGTTGGTGATGAGACACTTTGTATACTTCCTTTGATATATGAATATTTCTTTTGGGGTCTGATGAACTTGAAATCCTTGGAAGTATGTCTTCTTTCCCATCATGCTCATCTGGAAGTTGTTTTGCATGAGCTAGGCGAACTTCTCGCAATGAAATGAGTTCCTAGATCTGAAGATGATGTCATCAACATAGATCTAAACAAGGAGTATGTCTTAAGCATCTTTAATAGGGAAGAGAATCTTGTCGATCTTCCATTTCCTAAAGCCATTCTTCATCAAGAACTGGAGATAAGGTCTCATACCAATCTCGTAGAGCTTGCTTTAACCCATACAGGGCTTTCCTTAGTTTGTAGACCTTGGTGCCTTTTTCAAAATCACAAGGTTGTGCAACTTATACTTCCTCCTTGAGTTCTCCATTGAGGAATGCGCTCTTCACGTCTATCTGGAAGACAGTGAAGTTGTGATATGCTGCATAGGCTAGTAAAAGTCTGATTGCTTCTAGTCTGGCTACTGGTGTGAATGTCTCATCGTAATCGATGCCTTCACATTGTGTATATCCCTTAGAAACAAGTCTCGCATTATTTCTATCTATGTTGCAAGCTTCATCCCGCTTGTTTTTGAAGATCCACCTGATACCTATCACTAGATGATGTGTAGGTCTATCAACCAATTTCTAAACATTGTTGCGGGTGAATTCTGAAAGATCTTTTTGTATTGCATTGATCCAGTCTTACGATTACTGCGCTTCTCCAATCTTCATCGGCTTTAATTAGGAAATATAGAAAATGACCATAGCACTTCCTTGCTATGTTCGGACTTGATTTGCAACATCATCTAGTACAACAGCTTTTGGATGATGTCTCAACAATTTTGGTCAGTAAAGTTCATAAACTTGAATTGGTTGGACGAACGACTCTTGGCTCGGCATTGCAGCGATTGGCATGTCCATAAGATGGAGGTCTTTGGGCACGATCTATCACCTGAGGGCGATCCTTGATCTGGAACTGGTCTTTTGCAGATTGTGCATCCCCAGCTTTTGATTTTCATGAACAGGTGTCATGACATCATCAGTTAGTTGCTCTTCAGCTCCAGCACTATTGGTTCCTAACTCGCCAGTTAGGTCTTCATGATTTGCCACTTTCTCTGTCTCTGGAGCTCTTTTTTAAGGTTCTTCATCTTCAAGATCAAAACTCTAGGTTGGGCTCCCCCTTGATTTATGTCGTTATCTAGGGAAATGGAATCCAAGGCCTCAGCAAGTTCAATAGCATCATCGGCCCACTAAGTGATTTCAACACCAGCTGAGGAAACTGGTAGTGAAGAATTTTTACTTAGAGATCTAGTCGGAACAATTTGTTCAAGATCATAATTTTCTAAGCCCAATTGTTCGTCAACATTATCGATCTTATGGAGTTTCTTCAACCAGTTCTTTCTTGGTCCTGCGCACTAAAGTAGCTTCATCAAAAATAACATTGCATGTTATTTCCACAAGTCTGGTGATCTTGTTGAGTACTCTGTATCCCTTGTAAGAGAGGTATCCATATCCAAGGAAAACACCCACATCAGCTTTGGGAGAAAAAGTATTCAACTTAGACTTCCCATTGTTGTGAATATAACATGGTGAACTAAAAAGCACAAAGTTGAGCTAAAGAAGGCTTACGATCTTGTTACACTTCGTAGGGAGTTTTGTGAAGATGACTGTTGAGTCCACTTCTATTCTGTGTGTAGCAGGCTGTAATAATAGCTTCTCCCCAATAGCCCTCACTTGAGCTAGTTTCTACTAGCATGGTCCTTATAGCCTCCTTGAGAGTGTGGTTTCTTCTTTCTGCAACACATTTTACTGTGGAGTCCTTGGGGAAGACATCTTGTGTCCTATTCCGACTTCAGTGCAAAAGTCCGTTGTAGAACTCAGCTCCATTGTGGGATCTAATCCTCTTTACATTGACTCCTCTGTTATTTTGGACAAGCACCACCAACTCAGGTAGAATGAGTTTTACTTCTTTCTTGGTCTTAAGAAGATTCACCCACATGTATCTCAAGTAATCATCAACGACTACCAGAGAGTATATTTTTCTTCCAATGGTGGGTTGAGTCATTGGTCTAAAGAGGTCCATGTGCAGCAGCTCTAGTATCCGCTCTGTGCTCGCACTGACTGGCTTGTTTCTGAATGAGGCTTTGGTCTGCTTCCCTAGTTGGCATGCCCTGCAGATGCCTTATTTCCTGAAGATACCCTTCGGCAGACTTGTTACTAGATCGTGCTTAGCAAAATGATTGATAGTCTAGAAATTCAAATAGTTCAGCCTTTTGTGCCACAACCAGTTTGTCTCACTTAAGCTGGTTGCCACAAGAGCTTATCTTTCCACTCTGTCAATCTACCATTTAGAGTCCTCCGTAGCCTATGCCTCTTAGCTTGACTTCTCCTTAAATCACGTCTCAAATTTGGCATTCAAACTTGGCAAAGGAAATAACATAACCATTTTCACTGAGCTAACTAATGCTTAGTAGGTTATGTTTTAGATTGGTGACTAAGGATACATTCGTGATGATGATTCCATTTTGTTTAACGTATCCCTTTCTAATAACCTTACCTTTAGAGTCATCACCAAACATGATCGTTGGTCCTTTGATCATTATGAGATCTATAAGATGATTTCTTTCTCTAGTAATATGTGCAGAGCATCCACAGTCCAATATTAACATGCTCTTCTTCTCACAAGATTGATCTGTGGATGTTTGTTCCTGCAAGATACAGATTATACTTTAGGTCCCCGTTTAGTTATGGGTCCTGCAATATTAGTATGATGGATCAATACCTTGGGAATAAAAACTTGAGTTACCCTCACCGCAGGATTAGTCTGGAAATTTACTAAGCTTCTGTTATAGACGTATCTCACAATCTATAGCTAGCTGGTAGATGTCAGTGTCTACCAATCCACTAGCTCACTCGCCCAGGCCTCCAGTCCCTTCAACTTCGCAGAATTGAAGTATAGGCACACTACCCAGCCTTCTCCTTTGGAGTTGAGAGCTTATAGTTCCTCCTGAATTATGGAACTGATCGGCTAGACGCCCGTAAGAATCACTGTGGGAGATCTCGAATGACTGTTGTATTCTTTCTAGGAGTGAAAAAACACCAAATAACTCCAGTTGAGAATCTATAATTCTCATGTTCAAAAATGATACACGGAAGGCTTAGAAATAGCCTTGATGACAGAAATAGTCGAGTTTTTACTTGAGTTGAGTTTTGGTGCTTTTTCTTCTTTCCTATATTTGAATTGCTCTAAGTACTTTTAATATTTATATGAAGGAACACGCCGGCGAAAGCGGATCGTCCCCACGATCGATGTTGGATACCAAACGTACACATACATGGATTAATTAAATTAAATCAAGGAGATCAAGAATTACCAATAGAACTTTATAGATCTGAAGATCGATTCCACTGGAGATCTTCTAGCCTGTGTCCCACGAACCACGATCGGATACCGGGTGGACAGCAATCCTCCGAATCGTAGATGCCAATCCAAAACTCTAGATCTACAATGTTTGAGAGAACTAAACCCTAACCGTCGCTCAACACATGAGCTTATGAAAATGACAACTAGGGTTTTTCTCTCAACCATAAGATCCTATTTATATGCATCTTCTAGGGTTTCTAGTAGGGCCAGGCCAGGGATCTCTAGAAGGTATAGGATTGGGCCTCCCATAAGTCCAAACACATATATTCAGCCCAGAATATAAATTGAACTTTTAACATTAATTCATTCCACTAGAGAATTAATGTTGCAACTGCCATCCTATCCCGATGTGAATCAGGGCTTCTATTTGACTTAATTAATTCCCCGTGTTTATGATAACGCACATCCATTAATTAATTAAAAGCTCTGACAGCATTAATTAATTAATATCTTAATCCTTAAGTAGTACCCGCTCAACATTATTATTGTATCGGAATAAATTCCACCTGCAAGGTTTAATACGATAAAACTTATGAGCTCCTTAAGGGGATGTCATCAACCTAGATGTCCAGGACACAGTGCCCTAATGTGACTATATAAATACATACAAATAATGTTGTTACCCAAGATACGGAGCATATTGAATCATCCTTTTGATTCTCACCCATGGTAAGTCAAAGTAACAAACAATCATTTGCATATATCTAAATATCACATCTAGGGTTAAGAATTATCAAAGTCGTCAAGACCTTGGTTCTTCATAGAGTCAGAACAGAAGAACACGTCTCACCGCGATCCATTCAATGCGACACCACGCACTAGCATAAATTAATAACCAAGACTAGTTATCTCAAGTTTATACTACAACCTAAAATGATAGTTTTTCCAGAACTATCTCAGTTGTGAATACGTATTATATCTTATAAGGAACCCAACAATGCGATCTTCAGTGGGACGACGCACCCACCACATTGTTTACAATATAAGATAAGTGGATATACATGCAATCATAAGAATGCAACATTGTGATGACATTTATTTTAGATTGATTTCAATTTAATGAAAGAGATTGAATACATGAGAAAGCTCACTTAAAAGTTTGCTTTACAGTATACACCAACAATCTCCCACTTATACTAAAGCTAAACTTTTAGTATACACACATGTCATTACAATTCTCCCACTTAGACTCAAAGTGGAGCTGCTACGTATCGTAACCCAAGACCCTCCACGTGTTTCTCGAAGATCTTAGTTGTCAAAGTCTTCGTGAAAGGATCTGCCAGGTTATTCAATGATGCAATCTTTTCCACAGCAACGTCACCTCTCTTTACGATTTCTCGTATAATGTGGTAATTCCATTCAATGTGTTTGCTTGCCTTGTGGGCTCTAGGTTCTTTCGAGTTTGCTACCGCGCCAGCATTGTCACAATAAATTGTGATACATTTCGGCACACTCGGAATCACCTCCAAGTCCAACAAGAAGCTCTTAAGCCAGACAACTTCTTTCACAGCCTCTGAGGCAGCCACATATTCAGTTTCCATGGTGGAGTCCGCGATGCATTTCTGCTTCACACTCCTCCATGATATGGCCCAGCCTCCCAAGGTAAACACATAACACGAGGTGGACTTTCTCTTATCTCGATCAGCTTGAAAATCTGAATCTGAATAGCCCAAAGGGGTCAGACTATCTGATTGGTAAATCAACATATAATCAAGAGTTCTTTTCAGATACTTGAGAATATGTTTTACCGCAGTCCAGTGCCCCTGACCAGGGTTAAATTGATATCTTGCCACCATGCCAACTGCATAGCAGATATCAAGTCTAGTACAGAGCATAGCATACATAAGGCTTCCTACAGCCGAAGCATAAGGACCCTTTGCCATCTCCTCTATCTCATCTGCCGTTTTGGGACACATCTCCTTAGATAGAGGAACTCCATGTCGGAAAGGCAACAATCCTTTCTTGGAGTTTTGAATGCTAAACCTGGCAATAATAGTATCGATATAGGCAGCTTGGGACAGACACAACATTCTTTTCTTTCGATCACGAATGACCTTAATACCAAGAATGTACGCAGCATCTCCCGAATCCTTCATCTAAAACTGTTCTGACAGCAACACCTTTACGTCCGATAATACCTTCACATTGTTGCCAATAAGAAGAATATCATCTACGTACAATACTAAGAATACCACTACGTTTCCATTTGCTCATTTTGTACACTCAACTTTCATCTTGACACTGTTCAAATCCAAAGGACTTGATCAATTCGTCAAAATGAATGTTCCAAGATCTAGAAGCTTGCTTAAGTCCATAAAGAGACTTCTTTAGCTTCCATACAAGATGCTCTTGGCCTTTCTTTACATAACCTTCAGGTTGCCGCATATAGATGTCTTCATCAAGATTTCCATTAAGGAAAGCTGTCTTAACGTCCATTTGCCAAACCTCATAGTCCATGTAATTCGCTATTGATAAGAGTATACAGATCGACTTTAGCATAGCTACCGGTGAGAAGGTTTCATCGTAATCGATTCCCTCTCTTTGAGTGAATCCCTTCGCCACCAACCGTGCTTTAAAGGCAATGACTTTTCCGTCAGATCCTCTCTTACGCCTATAGACCCACTTACACCCAATGGCCCTTTTCCCTTCAGGAAGGTCTGTAAGGTCGTACACACCCATGCATCTATAGATTCAATTTCAGAATCCATAGACTTATGCCAAGATGTTGCATCTATATCTTCGACTGCCTCTTTGTAAGTCCAGGGATCATTTGCTTCATGTTCACCAATATGGACCAAGTCTGAAGACTCTCCCACACCCATGAAACGATCAGGCTGAAGAACAACCCTCCCACTGCGACGAGGCAGTACCTGGGTAGGTACATTAGAGTCAACACGTTGTGTAGCCTCTTGTGGTATATCACTTAGTACACTCAGTGTACCATTGTCTCCTCTCGACTCATTGAGAATAATCTCACTCTTGGATTTAGGCTCACTTATATAGTCTTCTTCCAAGAATCGGCCGTTGGTGCTCACCACTACCCTCTAATCCTTGGGACTATAAAAATAACCGCCTCTCGTACCTTTAGGATATCCAATAAACAACCGTACCTCCGTTCTAGGTGCCAACTTAACTGCTTCCTTATCCAACACATGTGCCGGGCAACCCGAAACTCGAATGTGGCTAAAGCTAGGCTTTCGCCCAGTCCATAGTTCTATTGGAGTATTTGGAACCGATTTAGAAGGAACAAAGTTCAGAAGGTACGCCGCCATTTCCAAGGCATGACCCCAAAACGAAGTAGGCAAAGTGGCATAACTCATCATCGACCTCACCATATCTAATAGAGTTCTGTTTCTTCTCTCTGCTACGCCATTTTGTTGCGGAATACCAGGCGCAGACAATTGAGATGTAATCCCATTATCCAATAAGTATTGCCTAAATTCGGCACTGAGGTATTCGCCACCCCGATCAGATCGTAGTGACTTGATACTTTTACCTTGAAAATTCTCAACTTCAGCCTTAAATTCTTTGAACTTGTCAAAACATTCAGACTTGCGGCGCATCAAGTAAATGTATCCAAACCTTGAGTAATCATCCGTGAATGTCACGAAATACTCATAACTACCTCTTGCTTGAATGGACATAGGCCCACACAAATCAGAGTGAATCAATTCTAACACATCTTTGGCTCTATTTCCTTTAGCCTTAAAAGGCCTGGAAGTCATTTTTCCCTCCAAACAGGATTCGCAGACTGAGAATGGTTCAACTTGGAGAGACTCCAATGATCCACTACTTACCAGTCTTTGGATCCTCCTTAGATTAATATGACCCAATCTTAAATGCCAAAGATATGTTTGATTCAACAGAGAAGAAGCTTTTCTTTTAGATGATGAAGATGCATGAGTTTCAGTTACAGTATAATATGCACAAGTGATAGTATACAAAGAGTTTTCCAACATGCCAGAACAGATAAAAGAGTTATTTTTCATAATAACAACATTATTATTAAAAATAACAGAATATCCATTCGAAAACAGTTTCGAAACTGAAATTAAATTCTTTCGAAAACTAGGCACATATAAAACATCTTTTAAAACTAAAACATTATCTGAAAAAGATAAGTGCACATCTCCCACTGCAACAGCCGGCACTTTTGCAGCATTCCCCAAGCGTACGGTAATCTCGCCTTCATTCAGTTGCCTTGTCTGCTTAAAACCATGCAGAGAAAAACAAACAAGATCAGTGGCACCAGTATCTACTATCCAAGAGATAGTAGAACAAGCCGCAAGACATGTTTCAACAACTAAAGCAGAAGACATACCCGAGTTACCCTTTTTCAACAGGGGACAATTAGATCTGTAATGCCCAGACCCGTAGCACTTGTAGCACTTTCCCTTTAGTTTCTTGACACCACCAGAAGGTGCCACACCACCAGAAGGTGCTACTCGTTTGCTCCCACTGCTCCCACTACCCTTTTTCTTATTGTTAGGCTTCTTCTTCTTACCGCCGTGAGGCAAAGAAGAGGATGCCTTAAAAGAAATTAGAGCATGTGACCCCTTACCCATGAGACCTTCCGCTGCAACCAATTCAGTAAGAGTTCAGCCAAAGTGTACTCCTTCTTACCCATGATCACGGTCAAGCGGAAGTTCTCAAAGGATTTAGGAAGTGAGTGTAGAACCATATCGATTTTTGAATCATTATCGATATTTCCACCTAGAAGACCAATCTCAAGAAGATATTCCATCATCTTGAGAACATGATCTCTAACAGACACTCCCTCAGGCATAGAGGTACATATAATCTTCCTCATTGCCTCAAACTGAGTAGACCTATCCTTCTCACCGAAGAGTTCCTGGAGGTTCAACATAATATCAGAAGCATTAGGCATATTCTGATTGTGTTGCTGCAACACATTTGACATAGAAGCCAAAATGTAACAAGGAGCCATCTCATTAGCCTTATTCCACTTCTTGTAAGCCTCCCTTTGCTCTTCAGTAGAAGTAGGACTCAGAGGTCCTGGAGCAGGTGTGTTGAGTACAAATTTGTACTCATCAGCAACCAGTACAATATCCAGATTTCTTTTCCAGTCCAAATAGTTTGGACCAGTAAGCTTGTTTTGATTGAGAATAGTCATAAGCGAATTAAACGACATGATGATCACTGAAATAAATTAAATGCAAACACGTAAGCATTTAAATCACATTTATTGAAGCATAAAACATGGAAACCTTCAAAACCAATGTTTAATGCAACCTCCAACAGCCCAACAAATATATATGCAAGCCACGGTGGGTGGACATTTACACACATATCCATTGACCAGACAAACTATCTTTAATTCCAATATCATGTCAACCTCTACTTTATGACGAATGGAATTAATATTCGGACCATTTAACAGGCCATGTGAATTAAAGCAGGGACTCCGTTGGGGAGTTATATAGAAATTCACATCTAAGTGATGACCACAATTTAACCATAAAGAAAATTATTTTACAATTGATGACCTTACCGTTAGGACTTTACATCACTTGTAAATAATTTCTTAAGGTTATCTTGAATTAAACCTTTACCAATGAACCATGAATGACACATCCTCTAGGGGGAGACTCCCAGGGTCCCGCGAGTGCCACGTACTTCATTTAAAGATAAAATTTATTTTTATTAGAAGTCTTATCCAGTGAACCAGTGAATGTTGTATCCTCTAGGGGGAGACTCCCAGGGTCCCGCGAACAACATCCACAATCACTTATAAGACCAATTGTGGAGGCCTAAATAAATTAATTAAAATTTATTTTAACTCACTTAGTCATTTTAAATTGAAGGTTTTTGACAGCATGCTATAAAGAATTAAATAAATCCTAGCTTGCTCCTAACATGTAAATCATACAACATGCTTAGAAAATTAAACACACATCATGCAAGAACAAATAAAATGTCCTCGTGGCCCCAAGATGTGTACCTGCATATCTACCTATTCTATTACATGAATATTTGATATACAACTCATCAAATGGGTCTTCGAATCGGATTCGGGCCTTGAACAATTCAAATTTGGGCTTTTGAATTTACTGCAAATGGCCTTTTTCGAGCCACCGTTGCTACCAAAACGATGCACAGTCAACGGCCGAAACTTAATAGGCTTTGAAGACCAAAGTTTGGACTTCCATCTTCAACAAACGGCACCGGAGATTCACAGTCAAATCGCGGCCAATTGGCCGAAGAAAATGGCTAGTTGAGCAGCCTGGGCGAAAAAACAGTGCACAGGGCACTTTTCTCGCCTCCGTTCCCATCGATTCCAACGACAATCATGCCGGTAACCTACTGGGCCTTAAAGCCCTAAGTATGGAATACAATTTCATGTCATTGGTACTGGAAATCCATATATGGAAGGCCTCCAAATGACCACGAAAAAACGTCCACCTACATGTTGTCAACCCAGAAAATTAGGGTTCTATGGCGACTGGGCCAACTTCATCGGCCGATTGCGCCGTCATGATCGAAAATCAACCTCCCAAACCTACTGGGCATTTAAGCCCTAAGTATGAAAAGTCAGATCATGTCGTTGGGATTGTGTATACGACCCGAAATAGCCTCCAATCAACGCACGAAATCAGCTCACACGCAGATAGAATCGCGAGATTCTTGCGTGCAGCTGTTTTCACTCGGTGATTGCCGCTAATAAGGCCGCCATCAACGCCAATTAACCATTGGGCATTGAAGTCTGAAGCAAGGTCTACCATTTCCAGCCACCAGCACTGGCGATCCACGCTGGGATTGCCGCCGATCGAGCGAAGAAAACGGGCCCGCGCAACTATCGTGCAAAAATTCTGGAAATTCCCAGAATTGTCGCGCGACCACCAGACTTCACGCCCTCGCCGCCGTCGACTCCGCCGCCGATCCAGCCAACCCCCGACGTCATCTTGATCGCCTTTCACCAGGCTTCAAGATCCAACCGTCTCCAATCCCGCACGCGGCCCCCGCCGTTGTTGAGAATGCCGCGAAGAGGGGCTGCAGACCAGCCAAAAATCGCGCACAGGTGAGTGCATGATTTGCAGCCGGTGCTGCACCGCCACCCTTCGCCGTTCTTGATGACCGCCGGTGCTACCACGATGCCGGCCATCCCAGCTACGACCCCCGACAGCCGGTCACTACCACCGACGCGCCGGTGAGCAGCTGAGCTGCAAACTGAGCCGCGCGACCGGTTTTGACAATTTTCCTTCGATGTTTGTTCTTCGTGTTCTTCGATTCTTGGTCTCGTTTTTTGCATCAAATTACATCAAAAATGATACAAAATTACAGGAAATAAAATTACATCATTTCCTACGCTAACCACGGATTTTCTCGTGGTAAAAAACGATTACAAACCGCGAATAAACCATCGCGCCAAAACCAAAAATAGATCAGGAGCCACGAGGAACAACAAAAAAAATATAGAACATCGATGACATGCTTGAAAGATTTAAAATTCAATAAACCAACTGCACGTTTCAGGCAGACCAAACAACCACGAACGAGGCTCTGATACCAATTGAAGGAACACGATCGATGTTGGATACCAAACGTACACATACATGGTTTAATTAAATTAAATCAAGGAGATCAATAATTACCAATAGATCTTTATAGATCCGAAGATCAATTCCACTGGAGATCTTCTAGCCTGTGTCCCACGAACCACGATCGGATACCGGGTGGATAGAAACCTCTGAATCGTAGATGCCAATCCAAAACTCTAGATCTACAATGTTTCAGAGAACTAAACCCTAACCGTCGCTCAACACAAGAGCTTATGAAAATGACAACTAGGGTTTTTCTCTCAACCATTTATAGGCATCTTCTAGGGTTACTAGTTGAGTCAGACCAGCGATCTCTAGAAGGTATAGGATTGGGCCTCCCATAAGTCCAAACACCTATATTCAGCCCAGAATATAAATTGAACTTATAACATTAATTCATTCTACTAGAGAATTAATGTTGTAACTGCCATCCTATCCCGATGTGAATCGGGGCTTCTATTTGACTTATTTAATTCCCCGTGTTTAAGATAACGCACATCCATTAATTAATTAAAAGCTCTGACACAATTAATTAATTAATATCTTAATCCTTAAGTAGTACCCTCTCAACATTATTATCGTATCGAAATAAATTCCACCTGCAGGGTTTAATACAATAAAACTTATGAGCTCCTTAAGGGGATGTCATCAACCTGGATGTCCAGGACACGGTGCCCTAATGTGACTATATAAATACATACAAATAATGTTGTTACCCAAGATACGGAGCATATTGAATCATCCTTTTGATTCTCACCCATGGTAAGTCAAAGTAACAAACAATCATTTGCATATATCTAAATATCGCATCTAGGGTTAAGAAGTATCAAAGTCGCCGAGACCTTGGTTCTTCATAGAGTCAGAACAGAAGAACACGTCTCACTGCGATCCATTCAATGCGACACCACGCACTAGCATAAACTAATAACCAAGACTAGTTATCTCAAGTTTATACTACAACCTAAAATGATAGTTCATCAAGAACTATCTCAGTTGTGAATACGTTTTATATACATGCAATCATAAGAAAGCAACAATGTGATGACATTTATTTCAGATTGATTTCAGTTTAATCAAAGAGATTGAATACATGAGAAAGCTCACTTAAAAGTTTGCTTTACAGTATACACCAACATCATAAACATGTGAGTAATTTAAATTACAGCCATTTAGATACATTTGAGCGTCGTCCAACATAATGCATCTCTTTTCTGACGAGAGAAGGGTACTTTCCTTGAGATTCAACACCTGCTATGTCGATTTCTGATAGAGGATGTCATCATTCTATTTTTGTGTCAGAATGGCTCTGCCAATCCAAGGAATCTAAACTGGTTGGTGCTTCATCAATCATTAATGAATCTCCAAACATAAAACTGATCTTCAGTGATTCCTCTGACTTGCTCTCTTTGTCTCTTCGTGCGAGTAGGAACTAACGTTGTAAACTGGAGGTGATCCAGGTTGGTGTCATCCATCAGTTTCTTTGAGTCATCAGCTCCAAACTGGTAGCTGCTCTCTCTATTGAGGTTCGATTTGTGATTAAATAGGGGCCCTAAAAAATTATAAAATATAAGAGAAAAAACAGCTAAAGAACGATGAAATAATACAAGTGTATTATAAAGAATGAATGTTGATCTCAAAATTTGCACAGTACAAGTGTTAATAAGGGAAAAATCATACTGAAAAAGACCTAGCAGCTCCTCTTTTATAGCTGAAAACGACTTGTTATAACCCTAGAAGATTTAGGAGGTAGTTACAGCTTTTTCGGAGGTTGTTGTAGGAAGTTGGCAGTTGCACCCTTTTCGGAGGTCGTTCAGCTAGTGTTCCTTAAGTGTTCTCTAGATTATCCGTAGTTGGATCCTTATTGTCGTGTGTGTAGCACACTAGTGAAAGTGCACACTGTCACAAGCAATAATAGAATGGAGTATTCTCCGAATATCGATCCACAGGGAAGGGGTAAGGTGCACAAACACTCAACTTGATTTAATTGATGAGAACAAATAAGTTGGTTGGTTTAATTAACCTAGGCATGATTTGAATGGAAAAATAACAAAAATTATATAAACACGGGATGTAGGAAACAGGGGAGAAATGATATGAACGAATTTAACAATTCCTTAATTAAAGGATAAAAACAACCTAGGCTATGGAATCAGTTTGCTTCAGATAGTCATGCTTCAATATTGCTATAGCACTAAGTAAAGTTGCCTCCAAACCATTGTTCTCAACTAGATTTTCCAAAATAGGTGAGATATTTTTTCCTAATTTAATTTAACATATTCCTATGCCCAAATTCAAATTAAGTCCAGCATCATTTATAACTCTCTTAGGCATTTAAGCAAACACAACATCTACATATTCCTATACATATATTGTGTAGTGTGCAAGATTTTTACTCTTAGCCTTAATTTTCCCAAATCTCAACTAAGCATTAATTAACAACCACAAGTTCCCACAAGAGCTGCGATTAAATAAACTAAACATTCGAACACTCAAAACTCAATGCTATAACATTGTTCACACATAAATTCAACACAAGCAAACTTCATCCATAGCCCAAGTCTAGTGAATATAGCTCATAATTACAAAGAGTGGAGCTGAAATCATCTCTTGCAGCTTAGATCTCATAATTTATATCTCAAAAGCTAAGATAATAGGATAAGAAGAGACCCACCCTTCGATCCACCAACAAGAGGAATGATTCCACACTCTTGAGCTGGTGTCCACGGCAATTGAGTTGCAACTTGTCTCCCTTCTCCTTCAATTTTACTCCCAGCTGCACTCCTTCTCCCAAAGCTGATGCTCTCTCTCTCTGCGAAGCGTGTATCTCCCGTAGTGAATGTGTGTGTCTTCTCTCTTTTTCAACTAGTATTTATACCTCCCCCAATTTTAGGTTTCCTCTTTTAGCTATGTTCCCCTTACTGCCCTTGGAAAAAGTGGGTGAATTTCAGCTCTTTTTAGACTTCCTAGCTCAGCTAAATTACTTGCCCACGTCATCCAGCTGGTCTTGACTCAAGAATGACTAAAGACTTGTCCAGCCCGCCATGCAATAGAATCATTTCCATGCTCCAGCACAGACTTCAAAAGTGGAAATTTCCTGCATGGGGTTTTCAACTCCAAATCCTCCAAAAACAACATTATTTAGTCTAAAATATAAGATAAACCTAAAAAGATTAACACCTAAATACAAGACAAAATTGATATTTATTTAACTAAACATAATTGTTAGGTATTGATATAGAAATCCTACCTTAATTTGATGTTTTGATGTGTCAAAACTATATACCAAAGTCTAGGTCTTAGAGTTATTACCTCATGTAATCCTTGTATAGGATAATCGAGTTGTAATAGTCTAGGAAGAAGGAAGTCAACAAAACTATGTAACAGTTTTTGAAAAAGACGCCATTCAGACAAAATAACTGTTGTATCTAGAACACGAAGAAGAGCAGAGCAAGGTCACAAAACTGTGGACACAGTCTTCACATAGAAACTGTCGAGAGGTACTCATAGTTTCAGACCTAGATAGTTTTGCGTCAAGGAATGCATGTGTAACAAGATGTCGAGCAAGTCGTAGGAGAACTTGAAAGAAGTCAATGATAAAAGACAGATAGATACTCAACTGCGACTGGCGTACAACATTGTTTGACATCTGACACAACAAGTACGAACTGCTCAGAAAAGCAGAACGTTGAAGCAGAAAAAGTCAAAAAACAAGCAACTTTTCAGAAGAGTATGGATTATGATTGGACATCCTTTCCAATGTCTCGACCGGCTATTTTCTGGCATCTCACCTATAACTAGAAGGACCAACAGAGACATAAAAACCTTTCTCACTCTGCTCATCTGAATACCCTCGCAGATTTGAATCTCCGACATATTTATTGTCTCTCAGCTGAAACTACAGCTCAAGCATTAAAAGCCATCAAGCAAGAAGATATCATCGTGGTTCATTTATTGAACACGAAGCATTCATTATTAACAATATCTCTGGAGATTCACCAAAAGTCTGCTTACTTAATCTACTATCTTCGTGTTCTTACTTTCACAGTAAGAACATAGCAGCCTGATCTTGCAAAGGAAGAACAGGTTATTATGGGCAACTGCCGACCAGTGATCACTGTAATTTCTAACAGATTAATTATAATAACAGCGGCAAATAAATTTGTAAACCCTAAGGTTATCGATCCAGGGGAATTGTATGGGGAAATTATCCTATGTACTAGCTATGGTTCTAAAATTCATTGTTTGAGGAATTCAAAATCAGGGTTTTGTTTGGAAAATAAAGATAACAATACTTGAAAATTAAAGGAGTTTTGGAAAGCAAATTAAAGAACACAGATTCTAGGGAAGAACTCTTATTATGGATAACATGTAGGAATCAATTAATTTAACAGGTGGAATACTGCAATGATGTTATATCTCCTTGTTTGGCAAATATAACCTAGATTACTAATTAGTGACTCATCTCCGCTCGGTCTGAAAGTACACCAAACTAGTCAATCCGATAAGCAAATCAGTTCAATTCCTACATCTAGTACATCTGTTTGGATATTGTAGATCGTATCAAGTATTCATATTCCCACTATTAATATTCACCTCTCGGTCCTTCTATCAATAGCTAGACATCTAAATTAATTGTCACCTCTCGGTCCTTGAATTAATCTAGAATTATAGAATAAACACAGGAATCATGAACCTAATTAATTAATCCTAACATACATCCATAATAATATTCAAACCCTAGAACCCGCTAGGGTTTCTAGCCACTCATCGCAGATAGAAATCCAAAAGAAAACATATTAAATTGCATAAACATAAAGAACTTACAATAAAAATAAAGGGTTTCGTGTTTCCCAAGTCTCCAAACTCTAAAAATATGATTGCATCAAGTAATTGCTACTGAAAAAATCGAATTTACATAGGTATTTATAGTGGTGGATGTGTATCCTATCAAATCTAGGGCTAAAGATATGAATAAATCCAAATTTAATCAGATTTTCGCTCCAGCACAGAACCTCGCGTCGATCGCTTCTGATTCACGTCGATCGACGAGCCTCCTTGGTCGCCGTCGATCGACGCCACTTGGCGTCTGTCGACGCGGCTTCTCGCCCCTTCTGCGCGGTCTCACGGTTTTGGCCATAACTTTCTCCTCCGAACTCCGATTGACCCGATTCCAGTTACATTGGAAAGCTAACTCAAAGCATCATCCATTGCCATGTGCCAATAGCTCGAATTCCTCTTGTGGACGAAATCGTCACTGCTACTCTTACACGTCACTGCTTCCGGAATGGATTCCTCGTGAATTTAGGCCTAAAACCCTACAAAAACACCAAAACGCGCATAATACCACCTAATATAGACTCATGCACATAATATATATATAAACTCAATAAAACTACATAAAATAGTAGAAAATAATATAGATAAGCGAGTAAGATAATGAGCTTATCAACCAGTCAACGTTCTGGGAAGAACACAATTATCCAACCTAGCGAAGAAGGGAAAGGGAGGTTTGTCCTCAGTCCAAGTTCGAGCCGGTCCACAGAGAAAATGCAGAGCCTTCGACGGACTGAAGAAAGAGTGGAGTACAACAGTCTGGGCGAGTGATCCATTATGTTGTAGACATAGGTCTCTACAGAAAATGGCTATAGATCGTGAGAATTGTATCTTCATAACTTAGTGAATT
Source organism: Plectranthus barbatus (assembly GCA_026898455.1). Classification (NCBI taxonomy): domain Eukaryota; kingdom Viridiplantae; phylum Streptophyta; class Magnoliopsida; order Lamiales; family Lamiaceae; genus Plectranthus; species Plectranthus barbatus. The sequence goes on from JAPKLW010000085.1 coordinate 880,619, forward strand.
ACCGGATCTGATATCTGAAGAGTGGACGTAGGACTTGAGGCTCCGAACTACTATAAATATCCTGTGTCGTTTATAGTTTTATTTACTTTACGCACTCTACAGTTTTCAACTATCTGGAAACTTTCAACACTTAGCGTGTAAGTGTTGAAGTATATAAGCTGCTGACTGAGCATAACTGTAAAATTGTTAACCTAATCTGCTGGGTAACTTAATCTGTGTTTCTAAAAACTGTTAAGCAAAAACTGCATACTGAAAACTGAACTGCTCATAGTTAGAGTGAACTTAACTATTTTATTACTTCCGCTGCACATTACTCGTACTCTGATCTGGGACCAATAGGTTGTATCAGCGCAGGTCAGTCTTTCTAGATTGTCCTGTTTTAAGTCCCTTAAGACCGGATCTATACTTCCTTACACTCTAACTGTTTATCTAGTGTGTTTTAGTGAGCAGATTATTCTTAGAAAATGATGACTCACCCTAGTCTTCCCAAGTGCAATCCAGAGAAGTTTGAAGTATGGAAGAAGAAGTGTCTTATTCAACTAAGAGCTCAACATCCGGAAATGGATGAAGTTCTGAATAATGGATCTCTGAAGATTTAGATGCCCAAAGTCATCCTTGCGACAGCAGACAAGCCAGGCGGTGTCGAATATGTAGACAAGCCAAAGAAGGACTGGACATTTGAGGACAAGAAACGTCACCAGGTTGATTTCATCGCACATGAGATGATCATAAAATCCCTCCCAGATTCCCTTCAAGACGCAGCTGTAGAGATCAACTCTGCAAAGGAACTGTGGGATTGGATCAACGATCTCACTAAAGAAACAGAAGCGATGAAGCGCAACAAGAAGCAAATAGTCGTGGAAAATATGAATCCTTCTAGATGCTACCCGACGAGTCAATCAAATCGATGGAGGTAAGATTTAATGCCATTGTCAATGAGATGAAGAACCTCGGAAGAGAAGAAATAGTGGCAAATGTGAATGCCAAAATCCTTTCAAGGCTGCCAAAGGAAGACTGGTTCGTTAAAACCACCAGCCTGAAGGCCATGGATTTCTCAAAAATTTCCACCAAAGAACTGTTCGATGAACTAACAAGCCCATGAGTGGGAAATCTAGATGGTGAACAGAAATGAAGATGTTCGAACTCCAATTTCAGCAGCTGATGGTGATGCAACATTTTTCGTAAAGAGAAACTTCCGTAGGCGTTCAAAAAGGCCAATTTACCTCGATAAAAATTCCTATCAATCTTCACCAGCAAAGGACACCTCCAACTCATCACCAGCAAAGGACACCTCCAATTCAGTTCAGAAGATGGAAACTGAGCTGTCAGTCGCCAAACTAGAGGAGCAACTGAGGAACCTGACCACTCTTCTAGAAAAGGTAAAACGAAAGGAAAAGGAAGCACAATACAGTGAGCAAAGGTACACGAAGAGAGAGCCACGCACATGCTATGAGTGCAACACTCCAGATCATCTGAAGTATGAATGCCCCCTAGTCTCTCAAGAGGAAAGAGACAGATTGAAAAAGGTGTTCGAGAAGAGAGCATCCAGAGCTGTTGCCCAAGTGATGCTCATAAGAACTGAAGTGCCAGACGTACCCGATCATGATGATGGATACTACACATCTGAGATAAAGGAGATGAGGAAGCATTATTTGCTTTCATGGCAGAAATTGATGGAGATGTTATTGATGACGAAGAAGAAAGCGCATCAAATGGCAAAATTCTGATAACAACTAATCTGCCCTCATCTAGTATATCTTTTTACCTTGATGATTGTTCTGAACTATGTCACTCAAGCTCTGAAGACATCACTTTTAAGAGGATTATCAAAGAATTCGAAAAATTTCATGAAATTAAAGATAAAGTGATTAGTGAAAATGCCTCACTGAAATCAAAAATTTTAGTTTTGACCAATGAAATCGAAAGAATGAGGTCAATCAGTGAGGAAATAGAGAAACTCAAGGGGGAACATTCAAAACTTATTAAAGATTTTGAAGATGTTTCAAGAGAATGTGACTCCTTGAAGAAAACCGAACCTTTCAAATGTGAATGTTCTTTCAAAAAGAGTTCTAAGAAATTAGATGAAATTTTGAATGTTCAATAACATTACTCTGATAAACGACGAATCGGTTTTTCGGAATTCCAACATGATACATCTATGAATAAGCATGCATTCACATCTAGGACTGAGAAAACACCATTGTGCTCTGTCAAAGCAAATCTTAGTCCAAGTAATCATGTTGGGAAATGAAAGAATATTCTCAAAGAACCAGTAAAGCAAGGTGTCAAGACCAAATGCTGGTCAAAATCTGACCCTAAACTGACACCTCGATAGCATGGTGACAAAGTTTGAAAACTGTCTAAACCAACTGTCGAGAGGAGAAATAACTCTTCCTCAAAACTGGACAAGCATAGTGTCCCATATGCAAGGACTCCAGTTTTACCAACCAGAACGAGTGAGCAACATGTAAATGTTGCAAGGAAGTATGTTCGACAACCGGATAGGAATCTGAGAAGTTTTGATAGATCACAGTTCTATCACAACAGTCAACCGAATAGGGGAATATATATTCGAGGCCTGATTCGAGACAATTATATTCTTAAAAGACTATGATGGCTACACACCCGAGAACAGTTTCTCAAGACTCCTTCCAGAAAAGTCATTTCAGGAAGAGTTCACACACCACAGTCACACACAACCTGCACTCACACAGCACAAACTTCTTTAGAAGAAAGGTAGATAAATCAAAGAAAAGTGAATTCGTTTCAAGAACTATAAGGGTGAAACAAATGTGGATACCAAAAGGTTGGATCCACATGACTGACCTTTGAGGACCCGAAAAGATACGGGGCTCTAAATATTTTTTCTGTGTTGCAGAGACCAAGATCCCAAAAGAAGACAAGAACATGGATCCTAGACAGTGGATGCTCGACTCACATGACAGGAGAAAAGGATCTACTCAAGAACCTTGAGATGTACGAGGGAGCATCAGTTAGCTTTTGGAACAAGGCCATAGGATAAGTGATTGGAAAAGGATGCGTGGAGCATAACGGAATTATCATTCAGAATGTATCCTTAGTCACCAAATTGAAGCACAATCTTCTTAGTATAAGTTAACTGAGTAAAAGTGGCTACATTGTCAGATTTGAAGAATCAGAATGCCACATAATAGACAAGGTGACGGACAAGACCATAATCAAAGGAATCAGAAGAGGAGGTCTTTACATTGTAGATTGGTCCAGTAGAGAATGAGGGACATGCCTCATAGCACTCAGTTCCTCAGAAGGAATAAACTGGTTATGTTACAAAAGACTTAGCCATCTGAACTTCAATTCAATCCGATATTTTGCAAAACATAACCTAGTTGAAAGACTGCCACAGAAGAAGTTCCAGAAAGAAGGAGTATGTAAATCATGCCAGCTCGGTAAACAGACGAAAGCCTCCTTCAAGAACAGACCAGTCACAGCGAGCACAGAAAGAATCTTGGAACTACTTCACATGGATCTGTTTAGACGAGCCACCCCACCCACCATCGGAAAAAGGAGATACACATTGGTGGTTGTTGATGATTATTCAAGATATACATGGGTGGTGCTACTCAAATCCAAGGACGAAGACAAAATTCAGTTACCAGAACTGATTACACGTCTTCAAAACGACAAATGAGTGAAAGTTAAGCCGATAAGATTAGACAATGGGACAAAATTTTGCAACGGACCTCTTATGGACTTTTGTGCCAAAATTGGTATTGGACATGAGAAGTCTACTCCTAGAACTCCTCAACAAAATGGTCTTGCTGAGCGAAGAAACAAAACACTCAAAGAAGTAGTGAGAACCATGTTGGCTAACACCTAACTCGGAAAAGGATTCTGTAGAGAAGCCTTGATGACAGCCTGCTACAAACAGAATAGAAGCCCATTCAACACGCAGCTGCACAAGATACCCTACGAGATCTACAATGGTAGTAAGCCTTATATAGCTCATCTTCATGCATTTAGTTCTCCATGTTATATTCACAATAATGGGAAGTTAAAGTTGAATACCTTCAACCCGAAGGCCGATGAAGGTGTGTTCCTCGGGTATGGACAAACTTCATATAAAGGATATAGGGTATTTAACAAGACAACCCAGCTTGTGGAAATTAAATGTCGTGTTGTTTTTTATGAAGCTACCTTAGTGCGCAGGACACTTCAAGAACTGAATCTAGGGAATCATGAGATCAAGGATGTCAACGAGGAACCTTAGAGTGAACCTGATCATAATCAAACAGTTCCTCTAACTAGATCTATGAATGATATCCCTGAGGCTCCAGTTGGCTCGACTGACCCCCAAGCAGCCAAGAGGGCCGATGATGCAAATGCCATCGCTGAGGCCTTAAAGACCACAAACATTGAAGATTCAGGTGAAAAGAAGCTCCTTGGAGCACAAAATGCAGTCTTAGATGCAGAGCAAGCTGACACCAAGGAAGTTAATCTTGAAGATGCTAAAGAAGCATATCCAGCTAGCAAGCCAACTGACGTTCAAAATCCAGAAGTTGATCTGAATAAAATGTCAGAACAAGGAGACGAAAGTGTTCCAGAACAAGAAGGTGAAGGAGTTTCTGAATAAGAAGAAGAAGAGGAAACAATACCAGTTTATGGAAATGAACCACCTCAAACGGAATATTCCATAGAATCTGGAGATCCAGCTTCTCGTGCTGAAGCCATACCTGTAAAGAAGCCAAACTGGCTAAGGGATCATCCTAAAGAAGCCATACTCGATGATGTTGGAAATCCTGTTCGAACCAGACAAGGCACTGATGGATTTATATACTGAAAGCATTATGGTTGGTATATTATGTACAAGGTTGATTGGTTAATATACTGGGAATCATAAATGTTGTATGTTCATCTCCTGTCTGAATTAACAAACATGTGTCGCAAACGCAATTATCCTCTTATCTCGTCGATAGGGAGATCATACGGTGTATAGTAGATCAAGGAAGATCATATGGATCGTTTGACCTAGCGAGATATAAATGGTTATCACAGCTGAGACAGTTCCAGGATAAACTGTCGGTGTAGGCAGCAGCATACGCAGTAATAAGCATCTTATCTTGGATGGCTTGGTATGCTGGTGTGGGGCACACATTGATAAGGACCTAGGTCGAGATCAATTCTTTTATCTGACATTAAAAGAATCTAGATCTCTATGGCTTGATGAGATCCTAAGCATATATGAAGGTACAAAAGTATATGCAGATTGTGTATTACTTTGAGTTGCAGTGAAAGGCTCTGGTTGAGCTTGTATATTTGTATCATGGGTAATAGCAGTTTGTGTATGACTGTCTGGTACTGGAACTAGGTAACCACATCCAGTATAGGATGGTGACATTCCCTGAGCAGCTCAAAAGGTTCGTTATGCTAAAGTCCTGCAGGCAGATTAAGTTCAAGCATAAGTGAAAAGGTTTGAGTGGATTGAATCAGGAATATAAGATGTTAATTAATTAAATATTTTGTTAGAGCTTAAATTAATTAACGAATGTCTGTAACCTTATATGTGGGAATAAACCGAGCCCATGCAACCCGTACCTCAAACGTGGTAGCAAATAGGTAGGACAGTATTGATTCTCTGGTGGAATGAATCAATATTAATTAATTAATTATATTCTGGGTTGAATATGGAAATTAATTAATTGATAGGCCTTATTTGCTATTTGCATTCTGGTCCCTGGTCTGGCCCACAACACTCAGGACCAACAGAAGTCCAGTATTTAACTATAAATAGGCCTCAGTTCCTCAGATCTCAACACACCACAAGATCATAAGTTGCACACAGCAAACCAGGATTTGGGAGCTATGGTAATCGACTAGATCTGAGAAACGAGGAGGAAATTCTGATTCTCAACTGGGCATGGAATCTGAAGGGAATCTTCACCAGATATTCATATTGAGTTGGGATACTGATCAGAAGATCATATCAAGACGATCTTCTATCTTCTCTCCCTCTTCTGTTTTTGAAAATATCATTATATTTTCATCAGATTTAATTCCTTTTATTTGTTAGGGAATTAATATTAGTGCGTGGGAAAAGAGATCAAGAAGAATCTCCACGCACTCGTTCTTCAGGATTTCGCGATCCAGGTATTCCGCATAAACCTTCTTTATGCATAATAAATAGGATCATGCTAAGAATAATCATAGGCATAGCAATTTATTTTTGATATTCCAATTAATGATCCGGGCAAACGGACTTCGTGATTCAGTTCATGAATCCCTTCAATTGGTATCAGAGCCAGGTTCATTAATTGGCTCTATCGGAAAAAATAATATTGCCTCTGATTTTGCATGATTATTATTATTGATTAAATGCTATGAATGGTTTTTTGGATTGTATGATTATGTTTTTTCGTCCTCGTGGTTCTCGGGTTAACCCGCCCGTTCATAAGAATTCGATTTTCACCCACAAGATAAATCCATGGTTAGATTTAGATTTTTTAAATTGTAATTAGGTTTATACAATGTAATCTTTTATTTAAAAAAATTAAATCTATAAAATGGAAAACGAAGAACACGAAAAACACGAAGAACGAATGGAGAACACGAAGAATGAAGGACCGCACGACAGCACCGTCATGGCAACATGCCATGCACAGCGGTGGGCGAGCGCAAGCACGACAGCGACCGACGCGTGGCAGGCCCACGGCAGCGGAGAAGGCGTGTGAAACCCTAGGGTTTTAGCACGGTACGTGCGCGCGCACGTAGGGAAGCAACTGCGCGGCCAAGGCCGACCAGGCGCAAGCGCGGTGGCCCTGGGCTAGCGACGCGAGGGACGAGGGCGAGGAGGCTGGGATGGCAGCGAGCGCGGCCGGGGTGCGAGGCGCGCATGGGCGGCGGACCTGAACAGCCCTGCTCTCCTTCTCCTTCAGGCGGCGTCGGCAGGGCGAAGGTGGTGCGGCGATGGGGTCGCGGGCTGGGGACATTGGAGGCGGAGCTGGGCGCGAACCAGGGCGCGGCAAACCTTAGGGTTTGCTCGCGGTTCGTGCGAGCCTCTGGTCTCGTCTCATGCACGATTTTTAGCGAGTCATGGAGGCCGACAGTGGAGAAGATGGTGCACGATTGTTCGGGCTATGGTCAGGGCAAGTCGGGGCGGCGGCATGCAAAGCGGGCGATAGCCGAAGGAGGCGGAATCGCTGGCTGCAACCATGCATGTACGTGCATGGCTATTGAGCGATCTCAGGAGCCCTCATGGCGGCGGCAAGTCGCTGGCGGCGGTGGTTCGTCGGTGGTGGCTCGTCGGGCCGAGTTCTCGCAGGCTATTGGGCTTTAATGTGTGCCTAAGCCTGCGATTTGGTTAACTGGCCCAGTTGTCCAATTTTCTAATGAATTAAATCTTGGAGTCCCAGATTCAGAAAATACAGTCAGATCACAGTCCAAGTAGTGGGAGCCCAGTCGAAGATCTGTAAAAATAGTTCCAACGTGTAATAGTTAGAATTATTATTTTTTTTTGTATCATGGGGCCACGAGGACATTTTTTATTTGTTTTATTATCTGTTTTCGCATGATATATGTGTTTATATTAATTGCGCAACATATAAGCATGTTGTAGATAATAGGAGCACGTTTACTGCTTTTATTTACAGCTTTAAAGCGTGCTATGTGATTTATTTTGTGTAATTAATTATAACTATAAATTCGATGTTCATGCCATGCATGATAGAATTTTAGCAATGTTATAATTATGGCTACATAAAATAATTTGTGCAATTGAACCTAATAAATTTAAAAATTACTAAGCTCAGAATTTAGTAAGACGTCCACAAAGCGATCATTTATTGGAAGTGGGTAATTTATTAGGTAAACGTCTACATGTGTAGCTTACTTAATTTATTATTCATAAGTTCTAATAGATAGGATTTCTTAAAGCAAACATTTATTTCATGTGAGAAGTGGGAGTTCATGCGTAAACGACTACATGTGTAGCTTGCGAATTGAGTTCTCATAAGTTCTCTAGGGATTGAATTAAATGAGACAACATTATTATAGGGATCAGGTGTGTCCTAGTAGATCCTTATATGTGAGGGTTGGCTTTGGTGGTAAGCTAGCTTAGATGTTATCCAGAGTATAACTCATTTGTGATGTCCCTGCTCAATAGGATAATATGGTCTTAAGTTAGTCTCCAATTATTAATTCCATTTGTCTAAGGAACCCTGGCATGGATTGGAATTAAAGGACTGGAATTGAAAGATGCAGTCTAGTTAAGTGTTTTGTTGTAAACGTCCACATGTGTGGCTTGCAATAGTAATACTTAGGCAAATTGGAGGAAACATTAATATTGTTTTATCATAAGGTTTCAATATTTATTTGTTTCAATTGTTTGCGACTATTTTTTAATTTCTACTTTAATTTATTGTTTTCAGACATGTCTATTGCTCATGTTGTCAACCTCTTAATATCAAACCCTTTAACTTGTCCGTCTATTCCTGAATGGAAGCTTTCCTTCATGGAAATACTCTGCACTGCAAAACATGCCCATGTGCTTTACATTGACCCTCTATCTCCCAAGTATTAGAACTGTACTGGCAATGAGCGAGAGTTCTATGACAGATGGGTAGCCACTGATGAGTTTGCCCACAGACTTATCATGAGCAGTCTGTCTAGAGAGTTAAAGCTCAGGTACAAGAAGTACCGAACTGCTGTTGAGATATGGAGGGACCTTGTGAAAGTATATGGGAAGGTGAGATGAACTGTCACTTATGATCTTGTGGAGCACCTGTTCTGCAAGAGGATGACTGATGGGAGTTCGTTGATTCTGCACTTCGTCAGTATGATGAGAATTATGAGAAAGTACAGAAAGAGAGGTGGACGGATGAGTAATTGGGCGAAAATAAACATTATCCTGCACTCTCTATCTGATTCTTATAATGATTTCATCGAATCCCTCGATACCAGGTGCGAGTTTACTCTTCCTGAGTTACTCTCGGTCATGATGAGAGAGGAATCTGACCTGATAGCATTAGAGTTTCCTCCAACTTTGTCATCTTTTGACAAGACAAGTGCTGAAGCAAAAGAAATGCTTAAAAGGTTAGATGAAGATGATGTGGCAGAAAACATCACCAGGTCATGCAAACGCAAGAGCAAGTGAAGTAGATTGTTTAGTGCCTAGCACGGGTAGACAAGGTACGTCATGTGCATTTATAACGGAAACATGTTTAGCATCAGTTTCTACCCATTCTTGGGTAGTGGATACTGGAGCTACTGATCATGTTTGTTATACTTTGCAAGGGTTCAGGCCAACAAGGCAGTTGAAGCATGACGAGACTACCATCTCAATGGGCAGCGGAGAGCGAGTCTCAGCAGTAGCCATTGGAGATTTTACTTTATGCTTTGAAAATAATGTTTTGTTTTTGAGAGATGTTTTATATGTGCCGGTTTTTTCGGCAGAATTTAATTTTAGTTTCCAAGTTATTTAGTGATGGATATTCAGTTATTTTTTATAGTGGAGTTTCTGTCATTGGTAATAACGGTGTTATCTGTCGTGGCAAACTGACTGACTCTCTCTATATCATTGATTGTATGCATAAATCTTCTGTGAATGTTGCAAACTCATCCAATAATAATAATCATCTAAAGAGAAAGTTTTCTTCCGATGAGGATCAAACATATCTCTGGCACTTGAGACTAGGTCACATCAATCTAAAGAGGATTAAAAGATTAGCATGCGATGGGCTCTTGGATTCTTTTCAAGTGGTACCGCATCAAATCTGTGAATCCTGTATAGAGGGAAAGATGAAGACCAGGCCTTTCAAGGCAAGTCAGTCTCGAGCAGAGAATGTGTTGGAATTGATCCACTCTGACTTATGTGGACCAATGTCCACGCAAGCTCGTGGAGGTTATGAGTACTTCGCCACATTCATTGACGATTACTCAAGATTTGGATATGTCTATTTGCTTCGCCACAAGTCTGAAAGCTTTAAGAAATTCAAAGATTTTAGGACTGAGGTAGAAAAGAAGCTAGGTAAGACTATCAAGACACTACGATCAGATCGAGGTGGAGAATACCTCAGTAACGAGTTCTTTTAGTACTAGTCAGACAAAAGGATTACATCCCACTGGGTTGCACCAGGAACCCGTCATCAAAATAGTGTAGCGGAACGAAGAAATAGAACTCTCTTGGAAATGGTCAGGTCGATGATGAGTTATGCAAGCTTGCCAATTTCGTTTTGGGGATATGCCTTGGAGACAGCGGCCCATTTGCTTAACCTGGTACCTTCTAAATCAGTTCCTAAAACGCCTCTGGAACTCTGGTATGGGCAAAAGCCAAGTTTGAACAGAGTGAGGGTTTGGGGTTGTCCAGCATATGTGCTGACAAAAAGAACCTAATAAGTTAGAAATTAGGTGTAAGTTGATGCTGTTTGTAGGATATCCCAGGCAAACGAAAGGTGGTTACTTTTATTGTCCTGAGAATCAGAAAGTGGTTGTGAGTACCAACGCAAGATTCTTCGAGGATGAATATGTAAGAAACCACATATCCAAGAGTGAAATTATCCTCCACAAGCTTGAGGATAAGGAAGTGATTCCATCAGGAAAGCCCAGTGTAGTGGTAAATCCACCTGTAATAGGTGAGGCAATACCAACACTGCCACTAATGAAAGGTATGGGACCAAAGGGTACTGTGCCAACTACTGACACGGTTCAGATGCCTCGTCGCAGTGGGAGGGTTGTATGTTCTTGGGAGAGTCCTCTAACTTGATCCCGGAAAATGGACTGGATGATACCGATCCCTGGACATATGACGAGGCGGTATCTGATAAAGATGCAGACAAATGGCTCATCGCCATTGATTCGGAAATAGAATCCATTACGGCTATGGATGTATACCAGAAAACAGATTTGCCAGATGGCTATCGAGCCATAGGGTGCAAATGGGTATACAAAAGAAAGAAAAGAGCGAATGGTGAAATTATAGCTTTTAAAGCAAGGCTAGTGGCAAAAGGTTATAGTCAGAAAGAAGGTGTAGACTATGACGAGACTTCTCACCGCGTTTCTAAACGGGCACCTTGAAGAATGTAGGGACATCTATATGCAACAGCCAGAAGGTTATGTGTAGAAGGGCGAAGAACATTTGGTCTGGAAGCTAAAGAAGTAACTGTATAGACTTAAACAAGCTTTCACAATGTTCAAACGAGATTTGTGTGTACCGTGTATGTGTCAGCGAAAGCGTGGTGTTCCTTGCACTTTATATAGATGATATTCTCCTATTTGGTGACAATGTGGAAGTATTGTCGGGCATAAAGGGGTGGTTATCCGAACAGTTTCATATGAAGGACCTTGGGGAGGCAGGATACATCCTAGGGGTAAAAGTATTGCGGGAGTGCAATAAGAGGATGCTGACCTTGTCTCAAGGATCATATGTGGATACTGTGATTGCCCGTTTCAGCATGCGAACTGCCAAGAAAGGTCTGTTACCCTTCAGACATGGCATACATCTTTCCAAGGATCAGTGTCCGGTGACACAAAAGGAGAAAGATGAGATGAGTAATGTGTCGTATGCATCGGCCTTGGGGAGCCTCATGTACGCAATGCTATGTACGAGGCCAGATATCTGCTTTGTTGTAGGCATGGTAGCAAGATACCAGTCTAACCCTGGACAGGCGCATTGGACCGCGGTAAAGCACATACTCAAATACTTGAAAAGGACTAGAGACTATTGTCGCGTCTATCAGTGTGAGGAGTTGTGCCTTGTGGGTTATACTGATTCGGATTTCCAGGCAGACCGAGACGAAAAGAAGTCCACCTCGGGCTATGTGTTTACATTGGTAGGTGGGGCCATATCATGGAGGGGTGCAAAGCAGAAGTGCATTGCTGACTCCACCATGGAAGCAGAATATGTGGCAGCTTCTGAAGCATCGAAAGAAGCAGTATGGTATCGAAACTTCCTTCTGGAGTTGGACGTGATTCCTAAGCTGCTGATAAGTTCATTATTTTACTCACTTATCTATATTATTTTCTATTGTTTTATGTGGTTTTATTAAGTTTATCCTTATATTTTATGCATGAGTCTATATTTAGGTGGTATTAGGCGTGTTTTGATGTTCATGCAGGTTTTAGGCCTAAATTCACGAGAAAACCGTTCTGAAAGCAGTGACGTGTAAGAGTAGCAGTGAAGAGTTCTTCCACATGAGGAATTCGGGCTATTTGCACATGTCATTGGATAGAGCTTCGAGTTAGCTTTCCAGCGCAACTGGAATTGGGTCAATCGGAGTTCGGGAGAGGAAGTTATGGCCAAAACCGTGAGACCGCGCAGAAGGGACGCCGGAGAAAAAGCTTTGTCGATCGACGGCCAACTGCGCGTCGATCGACGAGAGTCTGGGCGCGAGAATTTGTTGAAAATCGAGATATTTCATATCTTTAGCCCCAGATTTGATAGGATATGCCTCCACCTCTATATATATCTCTGTAAATTCGATTTTTAGGTGTACTTCATTCCAAATTTCAGATTTTGAGAGATTCCAAGCTTTAGTTGATTTTATGTTTGAAGACAGATTTTTGGGGAAAGACATTCAGACCCAAG